>JAMKCH010085320.1:0-83864 GCA_023653785.1 Ophioderma brevispina
TGCAATAGTATACAAATATTGAATGTCTAAGAGTGTGATAGTAAAAATATATAATGAGATCAAAATTTTGACCTCATGTTCAATTAAGAAGCAAAGTTGAGGAAAGGGAATCAGTCAAATCTTACTCATTATATTATAATGTAATGCTTGACAATGTAGGCAGTCAAAATTTGTTTAATCATTATATTGTATAAATTTTTTTAAATTGTGCGCCGCCGGCGGGACGTGCCCATCTCTCTGTCTTTAGGCATTTGGGCCGGACTCATTCATGAATGTTGTGTGGAGGGTTACCACTCCTCCAAAACAGAAGTCTATTTACATCCAGCATATGACAGTAAACCATTATCCTCTTAGTGGAGAGGAGGCAAATGATGAGGTCAAGTGCCTTGCCAAGCGCCACAAATACATAGTTGACAGTGGGCTCGAACCCAAACCTTATGCTCAGGCTTATGAGACGGGTGACTGCTGATCAACTGCCACCACACCGATATCACTTGCTTCTTTTAATGTCATGTGAATTAAATAAAACATCAAATGGTTCTTGATGAAATTATGTAATACATAATACAAAATATAGCACAATTTGATTTTGAAAAATGAACTAAGAATTTGAAAAGAAGAAGGATCATCAATTGAACTTGAACTAGCATTATGCACAAATGGTGGAGCCTTATCGCACAATGTTTAAAAATGGCCAATATAACCGTATTTTCATCGGAATCTACATGTTAGATAGAATGTCCACAACAATATCACAGTAACTTAAAGAGACCTGAGGAGATTTCCAGAAGAAAGAAGAAGCGCCCCCAATTTTTAAAAAAAGAAAAAACCTACAAATTTTTGATATTTTGGAATGCTTTCCATGTTATTAGATCACACCTGAAGTGAATAAGCCGAAACCACCGGCTTTTCTCCTTTATGTAATAATATGATGAGTTAATACTTTCTGGCGTTGTTTCTATGGGGACACAATTATTTGGCAGGCAAGTTCAAAACAGGTTTTGCTGTTTTTGTACTTGTTGGTCCAACAAACCTCCCCCACTCGCCGGAACGTTCTGGGTAGTTGCGCATCCTTAAATCGATTCTGTGCAATTTGAGAGGAAATTCGTATTGAAAAAAAATTCCTCTGTCACTTTAAATAAGCTACACAATCTATTTGTAGCCTTATCCCTGATGCAGTTTCACTCCAAGCCAAAAACCACTCCTTGGACGTTGAGTAATCATCCTTTGTTCTTGGGAGCCAAAAACTTTAAAAAATAATGAACTCGTTGACAGCTGTGATGTTCACATGGCAGCGACATTTCCAAATTGAAGAATCGGTTGCAAAAGGGCTTGAGGGATTAATCTCAAAGTGACCAATAATGGATGCACTGGTTCAGTGAGCAGAATTATGAGACATTTATCTGTCAAAATGTGCAACAGTTTCAAAACAAACTCATTTCACTGTCATAAAATTAAGTCAAGGACAAAAAGATCTGTAGTGATACGGTTATAATTCCCCAACAACTGTTCCAATATTTAATTTCAATTTTTAATTGACTCATCAAATTATACGCATACCCTTAACAATGACGTTCCAAATAACAATTGCATTTGTAAAATAATTCTAAATTGGTGACCGTTGCTTAAGATAATGAATCCACAGCAGCCTGTCTCTCACAACCCACCCCACACTCCTACACCAATCCTTCATATGCCAACAGAACGTACGCTTACACAAAAGCATACTAAAAAGTCTCAGCATTTACCAGATTTAGTCAGCACCCGTGAGCGATCATGCAAACCTCATCACTGAGAATCCTTTCCCTAATTTAGTTAATTAGGAATCCCTGGGGAAACCTACAAGAGGAGGAACATCAATATGGCAAAACTAATAAGGCCTTCCCTATGGTATCTCATCTTTCATTTTAAATAATCTTTGTAGGTTTCCCTAAGGCCCCTTCCAGATCCCACCCAAGTTACATAACGACCTTGAGCTGTATATTTACTACAAAAATATGTGATTTAATCAGATCTTCCAAGCAATTTGTAAGTGAGCAGACCTATAATTCTTGAGTATTCATTTAAATATAGCTTTTTTTTTCCAAGAGGTTCTTGAGTATGTACTTCAACTCAATTCCCATGTATGTTGATACAGACAAAGAAGGTGTATTTATACTCAACCAACAAAATCTCAGTTTCCCACGTTTCACCAACTTCAACCTTTATTTTCATTCCTTTGCATCAAATTGAGATTCTCACAACCTAATCACCGCTTCTTGGAACATGTAGACTGTGCCGTGGTTTTAGATCATTCAACATCAACAACAATTAAACCTTTTGCAACATCAAGCATAGTTTATAGCACCATCATCCATTGTTTTGTGCAGAGATGTTACTAGGTACACTCGAAAAAAAACCCACAATACTTGTGATAAAACCAAAAAAAGAACATGAAAGTTCAATGCATGTGAAATTAGCCTAAAAAGCCCCCAAATGGGCTGAAAAAATGAAAGTGATTCACTGTTTTTGAAAAGTGACCCTCCCTGGCAATTAACAACCTGAAGAACCTGCGAACAGGGAATATTTTTTGCTGCCAACTAAGAGCTTATTATTGACATTTTGGCTGGTGACCAAAAGCCTGACTCTGAGCTAGTAAATGCACTTTTTACACTGTTGGCAATTAATTACATTGTATTAGCTATCAATACAGCGCCGCCGACATCCTTGTGATCTGAGAATTAAGGGTTCTATTAAACTGACATTTTGTAGTTTTTCATATAGCAATAATTTTTTTGAATTTACATTTGCTAAGTTTTAAAATGATATATAATTTGTTAGTATTCAAAATTGTAAATTTGTTTTAAAAAATTGCAACCTTTATTTATTATATTTTTTATGAACTTAAAATTTCCATATCTACAATGACCAAAATGTCAGTTAGAACAACTGTAATATCTTTGCTCACAATCTATCGAACATGTTAACCTATTTGTTTCTTGTTGGAAAATGGATGTCCGCTCCCTACACATTCTAGGGGCATAACCTACATCACCATTTTTTTCATGGGAGTACCTTTGAAGTACCTGTTATTAGCCATGGAGTAACTCACCCTAACCGAATGGTACCACATCATCGGCGCAAAGTGGGGGTAATCATCACCTAGGTACATCCGCAGTAGCGTCACCACTAGACGCCCCATGCGGGAGTACCTGCATGGGTACCCCACAACAAATGACTTTGAGCTCTCTGTGATGATTTTTAGTAATTTCATCCATTATTTAACCTTCAAGGTCACACAATGTACAAATTTTTTTAATACGTGTTATATTAGGGGTTTTTTGATATGCTCAACGCAATCTAGATGTTCTAGCTTGAAAATGGTCAAAATTTGTAAACAAACACGGAATGTTTGGTGGCCTCTATAGTCCAAATTGTGTCTACTAGGCATCTGGTAGGGAGTACCTGTGAAAGTACTTCCGTAGAGTCGCTTCAGAGTTAACTCCCTACTGGTGGCTTATGGTGGGTACCTTGTCAGTCACCTAGCAGCTAACTGCAGAGTACACTATAGGATGGGTGCTACTTTAAATAAACATAGCTGAATCCACCCAGTGGGCTTGGTGAACTTCGCAAGTACTTGTTGTAGGTAATTCAACATAATGCCATTAAGGGGTACCTTTGGAGTAGAGCATAAAGTATAACCTGAGTAGCCTAAGCTCCTGGTTTAACAACCCGTGAGTATGATCTTGCTGTGTATTTAGCAAACAAGAATTACTAACAATTACCTGCTAGCAGTGAGACAGCAGGTCAAGCCTCTTGTGTGATACCGCCCATCACTAGCCTGGAGTCCTCCGGGCACATGGTCACAGGAGCTCTCTGGGCACACAATACCAGTACAGTCTGGCATCGTATCTGCCAAGAAATGTATCCAAGAAAAACAGTGATAAGGTTTCATCTAATTAAGGGTATACTTAAGTTTACAAAATGCCAGGCAGAAATGAATTGAGAAGCGGTTGTGTGTAATTATGAAGGGGCAGATGAAGGACAGAAGTGGGCCTTTTTTGGTTAAAAATGCCCTAAAATGTTAGAATGCTAAGTACTAGTGTATATGATTCACTTAAATTTACTGAATAGTCAATCAAAATTTGGAAACTGTCAATAGTAATACCATGTTATAGATTTACCACTGTTGCAAAGTTATTCTTTCAGTCAGATTTTTGAGAAATAAAAGGACACATGAACAAGATCAACCATATGTGCTAAAAAGCTTCTAAAGAAAAGGGTGTTGGAGCTTGAGTGGAGTTAGAGTGTTTTGTTTTTGTGCTTGTAAAGCACTAACAGCACATTTTTTTAGAGTACCCCCCCCCCCAATTTTGCAAACTTTTTGCACAGTTTATGTTTTGGTAATTGTCTATGAACTACCCCTGCGAACGAGAATGCCTAAAAAATGCGTATTTATTTAAAATAAGCGATTTTGTTTTGTAATTGAATTTGGATCACTGATTGGACTTTTCCCAGAGCGTCTGCCGGAAGTTCTAAGTTTCGTCCGCCATGATGAATAGTGCCACCTATAGAAAATGACCGTCTAACTTGACTTGCCTGCCAATAAAACACTAAGGATGAGCGTAGACACGTGTATGTCGCTAGTTCCCGGCTATTTCTCCTTGGAAGTTCGTTTCCACAGCCATTTAATTATATTATCCATCTCCGATATTAATTATTCTAATACAAAATATAGAAGTATTGAAAGAAGGATATCAATTTGAACTTGAAGCTAGCATTATGCACAACATGGTGGCCTTATCACACAATGTTTGAAAATGGCATATACCGTATTTTGCATCGGAACTCTTTATATGTTATATAGAATGTCCACAACAATATCACAGTAACTTAAATAAGCTACCCAATCTCTATTTGTAGCCTTATCCCTGATATGCATTTTCACTCCAAGCCAACAACCAATCCCTTGACGTTGGTAATCATCCTTTGTTCTTGCACCTTTAAAAAAATATGCACTCGTTGACAGCTGTGATGTTCACATGGCAGCGACATTTCCAAATTGAAGAATCGGTTGCAAAAGGGCTTGAGGGATTAATCTCAAAGTGACCAATAATGGATGCACTGGTTCAGTGAGCAGAATTATGAGACATTTATCTGTCAAAATGTGCAACAGTTTCAAAACAAACTCATTTCACTGTCATAAAATTAAGTCAAGGACAAAAAGATCTGTAGTGATACGGTTATAATTCCCCAACAACTGTTCCAATATTTAATTTCAATTTTTAATTGACTCATCAAATTATACGCATACCCTTAACAATGACGTTCCAAATAACAATTGCATTTGTAAAATAATTCTAAAGTGTGACCGTTGCTTAAGACTAATCCACAGCAGCCTTTTTCTACAACCCAATCCTCCAACACTTCCTACACCAACTCTCTGCATATGCCAACAAGAACGTACGCTTACAACAAAAGCATACTAAAAATTCTCAGCATTTTACAAGATTGAGTCAGCACCGTGAGCGGATCATGCAAACCTCATCACCGAGAATCTTTCCCTAATTTAGTTAATTAGGAATCCCTGGGGAAACCTACAAGAGGAGCGAACACTCAAATATGGCAAAACTAATAAGGCACTTCCCATATGGTAATCTCATCTTTGCATTTTAAATAATCTCTTGTAGGTTTCCCTAAGGACCCTTCCAGATCCCAAGTTACATAAAGACCTTGAGGCTGTATATTTACTACAAAAATAAAGTGATTTAATCAAGATCCTTCCAAGCAATTTGTAAGTAGCAGACCTGATTAATTCTTGAAGTATCCATTTAAAATAGCTTTTTTTCCAAGAGGTTCTTGTAAATGTACTATCTAGTCAGATGCACATGTAGGTTGATAGAGATAAAAGTAGTGTATTTATAATCAACCAATAAAATCTCAATTCCCATGGCACATTTCACCAACTTTCAACTTTATTTTCATTGCATTTTATCAAATTAGATTCTCGTAACTCTATTCAACAGCTTCTTGGCACATGTAGACTGTGCTTGGTTTTAGATCATTCAACACCAACAAATTAAACCCTTGTGCAACATCAAAGCATATTTTATAGCACACATCCTCCTATTGTTTGTGCAGAGATGTTACCAAGTACCACTCTAAACACACATACTGGTGATAAACCAAGAAAAAGAACATGAAATCCCAAATGCATGTGAAATTGACCTAAAAAGCCCCCAAATGGGCTGAAAAATAAATGTGATATCACTTGTTGAAAAGTGACCGTCTCCTGGCAATAACAACCTGAAGAACCTGTGAAAAGGAAATTTATTTGCTCCAATCTAGGTCTTATTGACATTTTGGCTGGTGACCAAAAAGCCTGACTCTGCTAGCAAATGCACTTTTTACACTGTTGGCAATTAATTACATTGGATTAGCTATCAATACAGCAGCCAACATCCTGTGAGCTGATAATTACAAGGTTCTAACTGACATTTCGGGTTTTGTACAGAGATAATATTATTTTTGAAATTTACATTTGCCAAGTTTTAAAATGATATATAATTTGTTTAGGTTTTCAAAATGTAAATTTGTTTAAAGGTCCCACTTTCCGTAAAATTTGTTTTATTTAAAGGCATTATCAGTGATTTGCTAAATCAGATAATCCAAAAAAATCATCAAAAATCAGATCTTTGCATGCCTGTAACAAGTAGAGGTACCCTAACATATCCTGCAAATGATAAGACCAGAAGCAACCTAATAAGGACAGAATCATATATTTTCACATTACTGTTCGTACGGAGACTTACAACAACACAAAACTGAAATGAGAGTCATGTCTTTGAACACTGTTGCTCTCTTCCTTTTCTGTCAATTCTTCAGTTGGAAAAAGTAACCAATGCTAATACTACAGACTTATCCTTCACTTTTAAGCTAATCCTGCACATTTCAAATATTTTGATTCTTTCTGATAAATCACTGATTGTGTCCTTAAAATGTCCATATCTCAAAATGACCAAAATGTCAGTTAAACGCTTGTAATTTCTTAGCTCACGATCCATACAACATTTTTGAGCTATGTGTGTTCCAGTGGGAAAATGGATGTCCACACTCTTAAACATTCCTATGGGCTACAGAATACCTATTTAGCAAACAAAGAATTGCTAACAAATTACCTGCTAGCAGTGAGGCAGCAGCCATCTTGTGTGATACCGCCCATCACTAGCCTGGAGTCCTCCGGGCACATGGTCACAGGACTCTCTGGGCACACAATACCAGTACAGTCTGGCATCGTATCTGCAAAGAAATGGTATCCAAGAAAAGACAGTGAGAAGGTTTTCATCTAATTAAGGGACACTTAAGTTTACCCAATGCCTAGGAGAGAAATGATGAGAAGAGGTGGTGTGATATTATGAAGGGGCATGATGAAGGGACAGAGAGATGGACCTTTTTTGGTTAAAAATGCCCTAAAATTGTAGAATGCTACTGTGTATATGAGTCACTTAAAGTTACTGAATAGTCAATCAAAATTTTGGAAACTTTATAGTAATACCATGTTTATATATTTACACTTAGTTGCGAAGTTATTCCCTTTCATATTTTAGGAAATAAAGGGGCAACATGAGAAATAGATACATTTTATGATATTGTTATAAACTAGGCTCTCTGATGTCACTCACTTTGCTTGATTCAGTTGATTGCATGAAATACATTGCGAAGAAAGAGAAAGACTCAAGAAATTTACCTAATTTTGATTGATAAATATTACATTTCTACAGAATTGATTAATAATACATGGTAGTGTAGCAGTTTACTGCAGATTTTTCAGGAAAGCCTCTTCCCCTCAAAAACCCAAACAAAGCCCATCCACTGCAATGCTACTTTGAATGACCTCTCCCTAAGGACACTCGATTGAGGACTTCCAATTTTAAAATGTTTCGGAAATGTTGCCAGACATTGTAGCCCAATCTATGTAGGTCATGCCACGCCATGATGCACCCATCTCCATCGCCTATGCATGGATCCTTCCTTCCCACTTCAGCAACCATTGGGCAGCAGACCAAAGCCTGGTGGGAAAGTGAGAAACTTCTAAGATATCATGGCAGAGTGCCTTATGAAAGCATCTCATCTCCAAAGAAAACACACTCATATCTTGTAGAGACCACTACCAGAAATGCATTAACTTGAATATTCCTTTGCCCCCTTAGGGTTTAAATGATAGTAGTGCTAGAGTACCCAGTCTTTTCAATGTCCTGAAATACTTAATGATACCCTTGTGTTGATAGAATGTGGACCTGATGCTCATGTAGAAAGTCCCACTGTTGATGGCACCTAATACAACCAGTAGTGAGCAGTGCTAACAGCCAACATGCAGCCATGTATACATATGAGGGACTAAAAGACAATACCATTTCCCTTCTATTTAGGATGTTATCCTATAGCAGCTTATAGCCCAAGTCATGACACCCGTTTACTGTGGTCACTACCCAAGGAGGATCTGAACAGGGACCTTCCTCAAATACCCATTTAAACTAATTTTCAGAGACAATAGGCCTGTATTACCTTTAAATTTGGGAATAACTGGGGGCAAATGTTCACAAATTGATACTAAAAACACTGATCTTTAGTGTTTTTTTTCCAAGCATTCTGGTAAATTAAATAAATTAAGTGAAATATGACTCATTTTCTTCACAATAAATCTAAAATGGGATTGATTCATTTATGCAGCACATACTTCATGCCTTCCTTCTTTACAAATAAGGATCAAAAGCAAGACCCCACCCAGGTCACAGTAAAACCCAGAGAGTTCACTTTATAATCAAAGTTCTACTTACATCAGGGCTAACCTGCACTTTGTACTTTTAAATTACATAGCAGTTTATAAGAAACCTATATAATTTGTGATGTCAGTAAGTTCTTTTCATGCTTCCATAATGTCTGTTCAATAAAGAGATTAAGTCTACATCAATTTCTTGCACAAATTTATAAATACTCATGAAATGACAAAGCAAGAAAATCAAGAAAATGGTATCATGAAAATAAAATTGTAGAGAACACAAAGTGTTTTTGCAGTGTTGTTCTGAAAATGTTCACCCAAAGACCACAATTTTGGGTGAAATTGTTGCAAAATTTTCTAAAAAGACCCCATTTTTGGAAAATTTTGCAAATTTGGAACCCGAAACCCCCTATTTTGGGGCATTTTGGCCGTCTCTCACTCAAAGACCCCTATTTTTTGTTGTCCTCTGTCACCGAATGCCCCTGGGTTTGGAAAAGCCCACCTTACACCCATATCCATTTCATATGTGACCCCCCGGGTGAAATTCCTAATTTGTATCCACCATCAATATACCCCCTGGTTCTGAGGATGATACACGATACCCAGAACACACAAGATCAGTTCATGTTAATGCACAGGGAGTTTTAAATTCAGGAAAAACAGGCATTTTAAACTTTATAAGCAATAAATTGCATAGAAATCAGGGGTTTTGACCTATATGAGGAATCTTGTAATGTTTTGCCCCTCCCATGATTTTACCCTGGTGCCACCACTATGAATACATGTAGATGTAGAGGTCACTGGGTTACTGAACTGTGTCCTTGATGGATGAGAATATTGTAGAAATTTGTAGCTCACAATGCTTGTGTCAATACAGTACCCCTACCTGTAGGTTGGCATTCATAGATGTCACAACAGCTACCTGGGATGTCGGTTCCGTGAGAACCTACAACTCTCTTGTAGCCTTCCCCGCACAACAATTCCGGACAAGCATTGCGATCACATTCGCATCTTGGTGGCTGAGGGCAGCACTGGCCTAGTAGTCGTTGTGCTTCGATTTTGACACTGTCGCCGGGGCACTGGATGTCAAAGACGATTTCACAGCGAGCTTGTAGGCAGTCTTCTGGAATGTCTGCAATAGAAAATAAATATCATTTATAGGGTTGTAGGAAAGACCACACTAACAATGCTATTTTTTAACCATTCCACAGCTGTTTGAAAGTTTCTTTTATTATGACAAAACCAGAATAAAACTAAAATGGGATTGATTCATTTATGCAGCACATACTTCATGCCTTCCTTCTTTACAAATAAGGATCAAAAGCAAGACCCCACCCAGGTCACAGTAAAACCCAGAGAGTTCACTTTATAATCAAAGTTCTACTTACATCAGGGCTAACCTGCACTTTGTACTTTTAAATTACATAGCAGTTTATAAGAAACCTATATAATTTGTGATGTCAGTAAGTTCTTTTCATGCTTCCATAATGTCTGTTCAATAAAGAGATTAAGTCTACATCAATTTCTTGCACAAATTTATAAATACTCATGAAATGACAAAGCAAGAAAATCAAGAAAATGGTATCATGAAAATAAAATTGTAGAGAACACAAAGTGTTTTTGCAGTGTTGTTCTGAAAATGTTCACCCAAAGACCACAATTTTGGGTGAAATTGTTGCAAAATTTTCTAAAAAGACCCCATTTTTGGAAATTTTGCAAATTTGGAACCCGAAACCCCCTATTTTGGGGCATTTTGGCCGTCTCTCACTCAAAGACCCCTATTTTTTGTTGTCCTCTGTCACCGAATGCCCCTGGGTTTGGAAAAGCCCACCTTACACCCATATCCATTTCATATGTGACCCCCCGGGTGAAATTCCTAATTTGTATCCACCATCAATATACCCCCTGGTTCTGAGGATGATACACGATACCCAGAACACACAAGATCAGTTCATGTTAATGCACAGGGAGTTTTAAATTCAGGAAAAACAGGCATTTTAAACTTTATAAGCAATAAATTGCATAGAAATCAGGGGTTTTGACCTATATGAGGAATCTTGTAATGTTTTGCCCCTCCCATGATTTTACCCTGGTGCCACCACTATGAATACATGTAGATGTAGAGGTCACTGGGTTACTGAACTGTGTCCTTGATGGATGAGAATATTGTAGAAATTTGTAGCTCACAATGCTTGTGTCAATACAGTACCCCTACCTGTAGGTTGGCATTCATAGATGTCACAACAGCTACCTGGGATGTCGGTTCCGTGAGAACCTACAACTCTCTTGTAGCCTTCCCCGCACAACAATTCCGGACAAGCATTGCGATCACATTCGCATCTTGGTGGCTGAGGGCAGCACTGGCCTAGTAGTCGTTGTGCTTCGATTTTGACACTGTCGCCGGGGCACTGGATGTCAAAGACGATTTCACAGCGAGCTTGTAGGCAGTCTTCTGGAATGTCTGCAATAGAAAATAATTATCATTCACAGGGTTGTAGGAAAGACCACACTAACAATGCTACTTTTTAACCATTCCACAGCTGTTTGAAAGTCTCTTTTATTATGACAAACCAGAATAAAACAAAAAATATCAACGGCAACACACTTTTCACAACTAATTTGGATTATTCATACCACTGACTTCATCCTGTGTAAATTTTACGAATTCATTGCGGGCAAGTATGATTTTCCTTAAAAACCTAGTTTAACACGTCTCTCTATGGGGAATTGACATATAGAGGGCGCTATAACATTCAAATCCTGACCTTTGTACACCTATATGGCAAGATTCACGCAATGGATTTTTCTTATTTTTGCATAGGTAATAGCTCTTGCATGTCCCTACTTATATCAGTTGTCAAAATTGTGTCGCCACTGGTTAAAATTGCTCTAAAAATAAAAAGAGATGATTTGCATGGGGTCAAACAGCTGCAATTCTACATCAAAAGCCAAATTAACTTTCATTATTTAACAACAAACTAGATCTACATGAACTGTTTTAATTTGTATTGCTATAGTTTGTTTATTTTGGTGCTGGTGTTGCTGCTGCCTTATTCTTGTGATTTTTGTGCAACATTTCCATAATTCCATCTGACAGGAAGTCATGAGACAATTAAGACATAATTAAAAATAGTTATCTATGCTTATGCAAAGCAATTCTGCATAAACAATGATGTCTACAGAAGGCAAATAAATAATGACAACACTGAAATTAACTTAAAAGAATGTTTTCTTCTGCATGACTAAGACTATGTTATGAAAATTAAACAAAACATATCAAAATTAAATAAATATATAGTGTGGCATAATTCACCATATTAAAAAATGCATGTGAAAAGGAAAACCCTATTTAAAATGTGATTTCTCTTACTAATAAACCCACTGCAAACAATGCATGCCTCTCTGTAAAAACATCAAAATATCTTGTGAAAAAGGAAAAGATCCTATTGAAAACCTGATTTTCTCATTACAACACAAAACATAACCTATCACAAAAGGTTACTTCAGAGACTTTTGACCATCTGAACTCAGATACAAAAGAACCTCAAATTCCTAACAGTTGTCACAGATAATCTACCATGCATGGCCTTTTGTGCTCATCACAGCATTGACAAAGGCGTAAACTTGAGCTGAACTTGGACCAAAACGCCTGCACGGTAGCCATAAATCACCCCACAACTGTCGCAGACAAAAAAAAAAAAAAAAAAAACCGATTCATCTCAAATTTCGGAATTGTGCATTTCAGGTTACTATCTTTAGTTCTAATTGACTATTTTTCATTATTACACAAAAAAATAATATTTCGAAATCTCTGAGTCAGACTTTAACAAAACATCAGAATTAAATAAATCTATAGTGTGGCATAATTCACCATATTAAAAAATGCATGTGAAAAGGAAAACCCAATTTAAAATGTGATTTCTCTTACTAATAAACCCACTGCAAAAAATGCATGCCTCTCTGTAAAAACATCAAAATATCTTATGAAAAAGGAAAAGATCCTATTGAAAACCTGATTTTCTCATTACAACACAAAACATAATCTATCACAAAAGGTTACTTCGAGACTATTTTGACCATCTGAACTCAGATACAAAAGAACCTCAAATTCCTAACACGTTGGCACAGATATCTACCCTCATGGCCTTTTGTGCTCATCACAGCATGCAAAGGCTAAACTTGAGCTGACTTGGACAAAACGCCTGGCAGGTTAGCCCTAAATATCACCCCACAACTGTCGCGACTGAGGCTTCTTTTTTATTATCCTTGGAATGCAGTCATCAGACAGGAGAAAGTTACAGACACCGGAAATGATTCACACCATCCCGTGCATGTGATAATAAAAAAACTCATCAGAAGGTGATGATTAGCGTGGCATTGAACTGAAAAGATTTAGGCCTATAAATTGTAGAAATAACACCCAATGGTATATGCTGTGACAAAGGTATGTTGGTCCAGGTCAAAATTTAAAAATGATCATATACAATGTATATGGCATAATCACAAAACGAAAGTAATAGCCGCAACAACCCTCTTTTTGGATTAAAAGATGATTCATAGGATATCTGACCACAATAGACAAATCCCCCAGAAATGTTTCTCATAGGCCGATTCGGACAACAGCGGGTTCAAACGGAGTTTTTGGAATACTACAACTAATAATAATATTTTAATTCTTAAACTCGGTGACAAATCCCCAAATTGCTCAGGGCGCGGCTGTGAAATCGCCTTAGGCTCTACCACAGTAAATCATCCAGAATGACAAGGAATGCTTATGGAAAGAAGTCATTTTTAGTACTGTTGTGCCATATTGTGATAATTGCCCAAGGAGTGTTACCCGTTTTGTGACCTTATCATGCAACTTTTCTTTCATGATTCACAAACACGCTTCCAGAAGATATGACCCCCAGGTTTTTAAGATACTGCAATTTATTTGAACCCTGACCTCAAGAAAGATCTCAATAAGCTAGAAATGCTGTAATCGTACAAGATTATGAGAAGTAGTATAGTTTTTTTTGTTTTTTTTGTAAATTGAGTTGGGAGGGAGATAAATTAAAGGTCACGAGAGATTTCACATAACGGTGTCCCTAAAAATGTGAAGATTCTGATTTTTTGCACTAATGTAAAGCTTTCCATCAAAATATCCCCATCTGAAAAAGGATTAAGCTGAGAACTGGTTTCTTTGGTACAAAAATGTAAAAATTTCTAATTTCGTATAGGAGCAAATACGAATTCAAGCCTATGTTTTATATTGAATATAGCAAAATCAAAATCGGCCACGTTTTTTCTCGTCTTTTAAGACACTTTCTGTAGCCAAATAAGAAAAAAGAAAATCTATCTGAGTGTCTAATCTATATGAATTATTATTATGACACAATATTTGTGTGCTCAAAATCTCTCGTGGCAACCTTTTTTCATGCCTCAATCTTGAACATAATTTTTTTCTGCCTCAAATCTCATCACATCATGAATCATTGCACCTTTAAATGCTAGAAACTAATTGACACCATGTCTGGTTGCCGGGAGCAGACAGGCGAGGGCGTAACAGGGTCAAATGCTATTGCGGGGCCACTTGGCAACCAGCATGACAGCATTGTTTGTACAGTGTAACTACCGACCGGACAGTGTATGTGTCTATGTGTATGTTACCTTCTACGGCAAGGCTTGCATAAGTTGTGCCACATAGAAAGTTTGACATGCTCTTGTGTCCTGGACAGTTCACCTCCGTGATGCCTGGGAAATATGTCAACATTGCCAAACATTTTGTAAATGGAATGGTGATGTATGGTGTATATCTGTCATCCTGTTTCAGGTCAGTATTTTGTTCTGAATTCAGGGGGCACAGTACTAAATAATTTCCCCATTGAACAGCACGTAAAAATGTGATTAAAGCAACTCTCTTTTCCACCAGACGTAAACCATTTTGAATATGTTTCAATGCATAAATCACTGATACGACCTGAAACACTGTGCATATAAGCTTCAATTCATTCACCTGACACATTCCGATTAACTTTACGATAAGAGCACGTTAACAGCGCCACCGCTATTTTTGGCAGTCCACGGACGCCCTCCTAACCATTTCCGACCAGGGTATTTTCCGGGGCCTATTCTGTCGGTCGCTTTGATGTCCATAAATTGGAATTCCTGCCACCTGATAGGTTCAATTACGGCTCTTCCAAGTTACGCCCTGGCGTGAAAGATACCTTTGGAGTGAATGATGAAGTCAAAAAATCGCGCTTTGCAGCAGAATTACTCACTGAAATTATTTCTTTTTACATAATATCATCAAAAATTTATCCTCCTGCTGCTGTTCTCAAGAAAATATCTTGAGATCAGATCAACAATTGATTACAATAAGAAAACTTCCAGCACTCCATAGACTGCCCATAATAATTTTCACGCCAGTTCAGAGAGTGTGGTGTGCCAATTCAACAACTGTGACCGACAGAATTTCATCACATGACTCGAAAGTCCGATTTTTCTACTATCAGGTATGTACTTTGTCTTCTATTCACTCTCATTTTGATAATAACATGCTCCCCTCACGGAAAACTGATCGCACAGGACACCAACATATCACAATAGGACTTTTTTTTTACCGGAACTAACTACCATAACACCAAACGTGGAGTGATTTGGTACTGTGTTGCCCCCTTAAGGCTACTGCTGCACTAGAGAGAGTGGATAATTGGAACTTACAGGATTTTTTGTGCATTTTGTTTTGGCCTTGCATATTGCATAAACACTCACAATGGGAACAATACTTGTGTTCAACATATTAGGCTCAATTCTGTGTGGAGCAGAAATCGTCCATAGTTGAATAAATTTAGACAAATTGCCATCAATTTTTGGTAGGAATATACCTTGCCCTATGAGTTACAGTATTCTCATCCACCAAGGACATTCAGTGGGTTGTACTTATATACAATTGACATGAGCTGACCCTTGTGTGAGTGGTTATCCCTATATCATACCCAAAAACCAGGGGTGTATTTTCGTCATAACCTGGGAATGGAAGGTATAGAACTGTGCCAAGGGAACTGAGATTTTACTAGCTCATATTTGACTCTATAATCCCACTCTGGGTTTTTTAAGGAAACAAAATGGAATACCTCATTGTGAAGTGTGTGAATACAGATTAAAAGTTTTCAATACCATGGCAATTTTTTTGACGGTGTATAAGAACTTCTGAATACTATTTTGGTAAAATTCCATTATCAAAGATTTGACTGATAAAGACTACATCACAGTTTTTGTTCTTGACACTATTTTCTAACTTAGGCCTTCAAGGATTTAGTCATAAAATTTAGTACAAAACGTAAAAAGCCGCTCAAAATAACAGCACATTTTTTTTGAAGACTGCTGCCCCCAGTTTTTCAAAATTTGAGATATCGCGCAGTTGTGTTCTAAGTGGTCTAGAACTATCCCGCGAGTTGTAATGCTAAAAATGCGTATTTGCCATAGACAAAGCAAACATAATATGTAATTAAATCGAGA
The DNA here is from genome assembly GCA_023653785.1 of Ophioderma brevispina. Lineage (NCBI taxonomy): Eukaryota > Metazoa > Echinodermata > Ophiuroidea > Amphilepidida > Ophiodermatidae > Ophioderma > Ophioderma brevispina. The sequence goes on from JAMKCH010085320.1 coordinate 16,259, forward strand.
GATCTCTGATTGTAATTGTAAAGGCGATCTAAGAACTCCCAATTTACGTCCATAAGGGGCCATGATAACAGTGTCAACCAGTCATGAAAATGGCATCTCTAACGAGGGGAAAAAAAGGGGAAAAGGGGACAGAGAGGGGAAAGAAGGGGAAAAAAAAAAGAGGTTGACTTGCTCAACCACAGCCGCTAATGGCTGAGACGGTATACACATACATGGTTTCAATTTCACCGGCCTATTTTCATATTTTAAGACGTTTCCACCGGCCGATTGAATTATTATCGGAGATCTCTGATAGTTAATTATTCTAAATTACAAAAATGGCCGACACTCACTTCTTTTGCGATACAGAGACGGAATTTTCGCACTTTTACCATTCACAGGTAGGCCCTATGGTTTACTATCCATTTACCATGCACCTGTGCAAAAATCTCACTAATATCCGGAAAATTGGGCACTCTTTGAAAAAATGTGTTTTTATTTGCTTTAAAGGAGAAATCTCAAGACAACACTCAAAAGGTTGGGATAAATGTTGTGCCCCGGCCTTCCCCCCCCCCCCCATTTGGTTTGCAGTGGTTTGGAGGAACAGATCCATTCCGTGAATTCTTATTTCCTCGGTAAAAATGTTTTTTGCTAAGCTGTCCAATTGATGAGGGTACATATTCTAAGGCAGAGCTTTATAACAATAACATATCTAAATAACATGTTCCCGGCCTTCAGTTTTCGATCGACTCACAAACATTTTTTGTTGTCTGGGAACAGAGTTACAAGCTCTCAAACATCCCCGATTGGGGGAATACATTCTTGTGCTGCGGGCACTCAAAAGATCTTTGGCACACCACTGTCCCATCAACATTTCTTTTTCTTTAATTTTGATATAGTAATTACATACAAATGTTAACTAGTCACCACCGGTCTCCACATTGAGTCCTGGAGAGCTTCCCTGTATATAATTATTAAGCTTTCTCTGCACTTGGCCTCATCATTCTAACATTACCTCGTATGAATCCCGTAATAGCCCGCAAGTTTTTCCAAATTACTACTGAATGAATATTTTGCCACAAACATTCCAACCCTCCCACCCTATTGGCACTCTGCGACACCACTCCTGCCGTACAGTCTGCTCCAGGTCAATAAATACAGAAATGCCTGTGAACTGAACCTAGTCCAAAGAAGAGCAGCAAAAAAAAACTTTGAGAGGGCCTCAGATCAAGTTTCTTTTCTTATGATCCTGTACATGCCAAGACCCTTACATGACGGTGGGATGCGAATGAGTAGTAATGAATAGACTACCGGTTCTGTAGAGTTCATCATGAAATTAGATTGATGATAAGGTAGGGGAAAGGGTCAGGTTGGGTTGTTAATTGGCAAAATTGCCCCACTATTATTTATAATAATCTACACTAATTTAGGAATCTCTCCAACTCCGAAGAGGAATCATGGGGAATGTGACCCGGCAAAGAAGGGTCTATGGTGGGGATTGGGCCATTTTGCTTGGGGAGGGGAGGATGTGACATGCCGTTTCAGTCAATGTCATGATTTAATACTTAGTCTCTTGCAATGTCCAGTTTTGAATAGAGCACCCTTCGAACATTTTAATAACATAATACAATGCATGTGCATGTAGTGAACTAACTTTTGTTTAAATAGAGACTTATAATGTGAGGTGGACAGCTGCACTCTCTTTTATATTTGATAATAAAATGATACCTTGACAGATTTCCCAGTATGACATGGGTTTCTGTCACAGCTGTAAAATACATTCAAAACAAAAAACATGTAGTTTACTGCCTGCAAGTTGGGTGCTTGGATTGTGGCCTTATATATAACGTTTTCTGAAGTCTCCATCGAAGAAACAATTTGCCCCCTGCATAAGAACTGGTTCATTCCCGTTTCCATGCACTTGGTTTATCTGGTTCATAACCTTGGTGTGCAGGTCCCTCGCCAATCAGGTTGAGCTTTATTCCTTTGTTTCCATCGGCCAATCAGCGGAACTTATTTTGGGTTGCGTTCGTATCAGAAAGCTCAAAACTCGATTGTTTTACAACGCAATTTGATCCTCCTAGTGTGGTGAGTCGTGTGGGCATAAGTAATTAACACTTTGTCTAATCTTTTTTCTCACTCAGCACATACCTGTACACCTGGATTCTTGATTTTCAAATAGAGCTTATCAATTCCACCAGGTACTTACAGATTTGTTTATTCCTACACATACTTACGTTATTTCTGTTATATGCGTTTTCACAATGAATCATGCCAAGTACTTAGGGGAACAAAAGATCCGGCTTCGGCGGCAAATTTTAACACAAGTGGTTTTAGTTCGTGGGGTGCGTCAGACCCAACTTTCGCAAACTAAGCTATGCGTCAAACTCTACGGATAATACGCAAGCTCATCCATTGCGTCTCCACCAGGAGGGCGTCGTGGGTCGTCCCGTCCTGGTTCTTTTCAAGATGATCGGCGGCAAACCAATCTCAGGCAGCGGGGCCGTGCTAGAGCTCGAGGTCGCAGGGCAGTCAGTACCGCAGCCGGAAGTGTCTCTCCCGTCCGTTCAGTGCGTATTAATCAGCATCAGGGACTGGTAAAACACGAAAGTGAGTCCAGGCGCGAACCAAATGCAGGCTGGTGGTGCTTGTTAAACCACGCCGAAGACTTTGTTTCAGCGTGGCGAGGAAATCCGGAGGTGATCAATTTGGTTGTTAATAATAAACCTGGTCTACCATCTGTAAAATGCGTTTTCAGTAGGTAAAATACTCCCTGCAAATTAGGTACAGCTATAAACATCCAACATCTCATATCAATCAAGTCTCAATCAATAAGTTGTTGGCAGTACGGGGTCCACTGCTAATTCATCCACTTCAATTAATCAATCAAAGTCATCCATTCAATACTGTTGGTGGCTAGTAAACACGATCATTTCAAGCCCCATTACATCTGTAGGTAAGTTCAAGTGTTTTTGTATAATCAATATCGCCCCCTGCGGCGTTTGATTTCTATTTGTAGTCCTTTGGGTTGTGAATTGCCCCAATCTATTAAGACAAAATAATAAGTGCGAGTTTGTTGATTTTGGCATGTTGTTGGAAAGAGTGATTTTCACTTCAATGAGACAAAGGGCTGGTTGCCCTTTCATGAATCAATTAGGTGAGGTTGTATGGCAAGATACTAGACCAAAATGTGTGATACACTCAATTCACAGTTGGACCTAGTGCATTTTTGTGTGCTTTGCTCAATATCTCTGGGAGGCACATGAAAATCAACAGAGTTCAGAGTTTTAAGCGCTCACATTGTACGCATTGCTGCATCTCGTTTTGGGGGGGTGGGGATTGCGAAGTTATGATACTCAGTTCAGGATGAGACAACATCCCACCCTCATGCTCGCTGGGCTGTCATGATTGTGGATTTCTGGGCTTTATATGTGTAGCAACGTCCTTTCCACAAAGGGTCTTTTCCCAATAGGCCTTTTTGTCGTGGGGGTGCCAGTGCAGGGGGGCTCAGTCTGAGGGTGTTTCGGTTCAACGCCCAAGGGTTCAGGGCCATTCTCTTCAATTGTCCATTCAATATCCTCGGCAGAGGGGCCAACAATTCAAGCCAAACCTCCTTGGAAAGGGGGACGGGCGGTGTGAAGTTCTGCTATTGGACTTCACAGGGCGGGGCTGTTACCGAAGCTCACAATGCCACTTCAACCACACATGCATGCGTTGCAATGAAAGTGGACATGGCATGCACGTCGTAGCAAGAAATTGGGAGTGTTCAATGATATGAGTGTGTCATGTATGGTGGGCCAAGTGTTTTGAAATGCTTGTCAAGTAATCCTTCACCAATCAAGGTTGAATGAGATCTTGGCCTCTTCTTTTCATTTTTATCCGAAGAAAGGCTTCATCAAAGTTCAATAATTGCAGGTTGTTTTTTCTGAAGGTTTTTACAGGTTAGCTATTCAGAGTAGTCGCTCCCAGGAGATGCAAACCGATTTAAAATCGATTGCCTTGAAAAACCCTAGCGCAGCTAGATCACTTAACAAAGAGATTGGTTTTTGAAATTGATTGTCAGGCAACCTTTCAATTCAGTCCCTTTACCATAAAATCTACACTGTATCCCCCATTGGTTTGGAGTCCCTAAACCGGAATCGGGAAGTTTGCTATCCAGCCACTCTCTAATAATTTTCCCGAAGGGGGGGTCCATAATGATGGCTTGACAAGGGGTTTGTGTCTGGGGCCTGTATACAAATTTTTGATGAGGCCAGTTATCCTGTCGCGGTGTTTGGGTAAGGGTGCCCCTTATGGCAAAAACTGATGTAGAATGCGCATTCAGATTTCTTCCAATTCACCCTGACGATTTTCACTTGGTCACTTATTAGGCATTAAACTAGAAAACAAGTTCTATGTAGACAAGGCTCTCCTTGGGGGCTTCATCATCACCAGCTCTTTTTGAACTTTTGTTCTACTTTTGGAATGGGTGGCTAAGAAAGAGGGAGACAGGTTCAGATAGGATATGCCACTATGCTGATGACTATCTGATAGTATGTAGTATCTGATATAATAGCAATTGTCGTGCAGCTTATCGCCTCAGTATTTTTCAGACATGTGGCCAGAGGCAGGGGAAGGTACCAGTCGATCACGGGAAAACATAGCCCCCCCCCCCACGACAAAAATTGTTTCCTAGGCCTTGAAAATCATTCATTGCATATGACGGTATCATCCCGTGTTATAAATTTCTTCTATATTGATATCAATGATGCACTGAAGTCAACTAAGATCACCCTTAGGCAATTACAATCACATGCTTGGTGCACTTTCCTTTGAATTTGCAAGCCAGTGCCCCAGGTAGAGGCCGTTCCTACGTAATAATAGCATTTAACTAGGGTGTTAAAGTGCATGGCACAGTTAGGCTACACAGGTGAGCACGTGTAGATCTTATATGTGGCTTGTGTTTTTTGCGTGATTTCAATGGTGAATCAATTATCCCCGATCAGAATATGGTACGTGGATGAGATTTTCCACAGCTCTTTACTGATGCAAGTGGGGAAAAGTTGGATTTTGGTGGGTTATTTTTAAAAGGGTCGTGTGGTTCATGTAGGGGAATGGCCCGAAGAGGTTTCAGACAACCCAGCGATTGCATGAAAGAATTGTTCTTCCGATCCTCTTGAACAGTAGTTTTATTGGGGAGTTTTGTCCAGAGGAACTTATAAATTTTAACGTATGTGAATAATGACGAGTGTAGTTTGCGATTGTGAATAGTCACACCTCACCTTGCGCCATAAAATCTGAATTGGTCAGATTTTTTTTCTGCCAGATGTCTTAAGTTCAATGTTTCATTCTGCGCGGCAAGACCTATTTCGGCAAAAATAAATACCATAGCAGGCCAGCCGCGCCAGAGGTCTCGTTTCCAAGATGGGTCGATTTATGTAAAGAACTCCGTCCGCTTTTCCAACAATGCACTCCCGTGCCACAATTCCTATGGGAACTCTAGAGTTGCATGCAAGCCCAGCGGCTGTTGAAGGCGTCATTAGCTCAAATCACGGGGGATACTACCATCGCTGTGTGTCCGTTTATATAATTATAATTTAGAAGGGCGTAATTGTTGGGTTGGGAGGTGATTGGCCAGTTCAACCTCATGTGTTTATTGCATATCTTTCATTCCATGTCTCTTGAAGGTTTGGTATGCTTCATCTATAGCCCTCACATTTCGGCTATAATCATGTTGTACACAAATTAAATGCTTGGTTTGACCAAACTTATGGTTTTATTTATTGTAAAGCAATTGAAAGATGGTTGTCGTCGTCTTTTTTCAACTGCTGATAAATAGATGCCCGCAATACAAAAAAAAATACCAACTCTTTTGGTACGGGCTCGTTCTAATTGTTTAACCGATCTATTTGTCGTTCAGCATATGAACCATTTTGTTCAAAACTGCCTTTTTGCTTTCAATTATTGGGGGTTTATGAGGGTTGGTGAATTTCATGAATACCATCAAAAGGTGACACAAAAAAAAAATCTCGAGGTTCTTGCGGTAGGAAGCTGTTTCTATGGGTGGGAATAGGGAACCGTACGAGCAGGTGTGTATGAGGAATAGTTACTTCCCGTTGATACTGCACAAACGGATACGTTGGAAAATCTGTACCCCTTAGGATTAGGTGCTTTTCAAAAATCACGGCCTTGTATGCCGTGTTCGTCTTCCATGGTTGAGTATTTGCTAATAGTGCAAAGATGTTCAGGAAAAAAAAAATAAAAAAAGGCCATTATTTTTAGCATTTGGGGGGAACCTCTCACATGTTTCCAGTTTTGGCCATGTTTTGAAGAAGGGAGTACAGGTGCTGGGTCTTTCTTCCAATTTGTTTTCGCCGCATAGTTTAAGAATTGGTGCGGCCACATCAGCAGGCCTATGCTGGTAATATCAGATGAACAGTTAAAAGAATGGGGAAGATGGAATCCCAGCATTTGAAGCTTTATATTAGGTAGTAGGCCGACATCTTTTACTTCTGTCTTTTTTTTTTAACAAAAGTATTTTGTGTTTTGATTAAACGCATAGTAGGGGTTGGCGTGCGCTTTATGTACCACTACGTTGTATCCTTAACCGGTATTGACTTGAAGTATCAAGGGTAATGTGTAAGCTAATCTTTAAAATTGGTCTTGTAACCGGTATATCACTGAAAGGTTTTCCAACGCTTGCCCCAAAATTGTTTCATTTTTTCTTTTTTGTGTTCAATTATTCAAATAACAATGTTTGCGTCATATCCATGCATTATGTCATTTGATGCGACCGGCCCTATTAATCATTTTTCATAGAACCTGATTCTCTCTGCGTTACATACCATTTTCCACTCTCTTCATTTTTTCTTTGTTCGTTACAGGTCCTCCCTCGCCACATTGGGTTTGTTGGGACATAATTGTCGGCGAAAGCAGAAGGGAAGGCAAATACAGAAAAACAACTGAAACGTGTGTGTGGTATTGTCTGTGTGGAGGGGCAACTCCTGGCCTACGGATTGCAGGTCTTCGCAATAAGATTAACAACGATTTTGCTTTAACAGATATCCATATCCTACTACTGTCATTTTTTGCATGTAGGACACATGTGATCTAAATTCACCGCTAACACCTCTGATAATCGCGAGGATAGGGAAATCGGAGGCAACAACTTACCAGGCCTTAGGAACAATTGCTTCCCACTCAGGATAATTTGGGGCAGACAATAACTTCCCAGGCAATCACTATCATGGTCGTAGGAGAGGGGAATGCGAAGACGTTTGCACCATTAATATCAACAAGAAAGCGCACCAGGTTTTTCGCATGTTGGAGAATGCGAAAGTGATAAAAAAATGCTCGTGTCTTTGACACTAAAGACAATTCCTTGTTTAGTTATGATGGCCTTCATCTTTCGCCTCCTGGGTATGATTGCTTCCGCCACTTGTTATCAGATGCCCTTGTATACTTTAACCATGTTCAGGACAGCCTTTTCTTACCCACCAGTTCCTTGTTTAGTTACCTCTTAAACAAATATATATGTTTAAAAACATTGGTCCAATATTTTTCAACCCGGGGGGGGGGGCGATTTGCATATTCCTACACTTGTCAGACTACCAATGGAATTTGGTGGCGTAATTGTAAAAAATTTTATCTTCTAAACTTTAATTAATAAATTCAAATGATTTTCCCGCATTGCGATAAAACCGCTGATAAAAATTGCTACATTCTTCTGCAGTTTGCTTTGATGTAATTCATCCCAGAGGTTTTTTCCTGCCTAAAAGCCCGTCCGGATTGAAACAGTGTGATTGTATTTCTTAATGTCTAATTTACTCATATTTTACTAATAAATTCAGTCTGTTTAATCAATTTGTTAAGTAGGTTAGATGAGGCAACTGTTCACTTCTACAATTCAACCATTTTAAAACCTCCATAGTTTCCAAGCCTTATGTTTATCGCATGTTCCTTACACCTTGTTTCATACTATTAATTAAATGTAAATTCCTTCCTATTCATTCACAGATGGGTTTTCTGGGAGGGGCTAGGGGTATTAAACAAACCGGCTTTTTGGATTTCAATTTAAGTTTTTTCTTGTGTTGTATATGTAAATTGTCAATTATCTTCCTTCACAGATGGCTTTCCTTTTCTGGGAGGGCGCTAGGGAATTTCACCAGCTTTGGGGGATTTCAATTTAATAATACGGTTTGCCTATCCGTAAAATACATTTCCTTTCACGATGTCTGTCTGGAGTACTAGAGGGTTTAACTTCCTTGGGAATTGTAATAAATAGTATGTTCTTTTTTTGCCTTAATTTTATTATTGATTTTCATATACCATATTGTCATCTTCTTTAAGTTGAAGCGCTTTAATGGACACTAAAATTGTGACAGTTGGCTTTGTTGGAATATCGCACACACTAATCAAATTGCCCTGATCTGAAAATTTGTGTGTGAGTTTGACGTTCTTCTGTCTGGGGCAATAAAGAAGCTAAAAATATAACTCATCTAGTCAGATCAGAATCCAGTACCTTTCCTCTTTAGAAGGAAAACACACTGGTGAAATACACCTTCTAGTGTTGAAACTTTTAAAGGATATTGCATGTCAAAAAATTGCCCATTATTGGTTTAATGTAGAGTCTGTGTGCCATAATCTTACGTGTGCAGATTCAAATGCTCTGAAATAAATTCATAAGTGTTAGTTTTGTCATAACGGACCGAACTGCATCACATCACATTACAATGCCCTAAGCAAGTCTTGTGATAAACTATGTGCTAACAATAGCCTATAGGCTAATAACAGGGAAAACCACTATACCAGACTGAGAAACTCCAAATTGGAAAAGTAAGTTTATTTTATTGAGGGTATCGATTAACATGAGCAAAAATATATGTTGATAAAATCCAGAAAATTGCACCTTTAAGAATATGCCTTTTCTTACTTATGCTCTTTTTTGTCCTGTCACATGGTGAGTTGATGGTGGGGCAAAGAGTTGAAATACGGGCATGTCTATACTACCTTTCCTTTTTCCTTCATCTCAGCATGCCCTTGTTATGCCACTGGTGGACAACCAAAATGTACCCCACATTTCCCCCAATCACACTCTTAGGATCATTTACAATTCAAAAACATGCTTCCCAAAAACTCATTACTAACTTTAAAACACAATTAATATGTCAAATAAAGTATAATCATTGGTGCGGGCCTATATATTTATCATTTCTGGCGAGTTATCAGAAAAAAAATTAAAAAAATTAAAACATTACACTCAATCACATACCAACATGATCAATGAGCACTATAAATCGGTACAAACCCATTTTCATATCACCTACATGACAGCAGTATGATAAGAGCAAAATACATTTGTTTATCCTTTAACGACCATCAATCTCTCCTGTCAATCTTACTCAAGTAAATATTTCACTTGATGTTGCGGTTTTACCACAACTATTTATAAATTGACTCCAAACCACAGTTCAAATCATGGCAGGTTTTTTATTTGGCTTTATTGAATCCATAAACATAATGCATTTAAGTTCATATTTCATAATGTGTTTACCATCAGTCTGGACAGTGGTACAGGGAGAGAATTCCAAGTTGGAAATCCCATATGATGGTTCTCCCTAGTGGGTTGTACGGCACTCCCTTTGTGTGGTTTTGTGCTAAGAATCAAAAGCTAGGGCAAAAGTGTAAGCTATTCTTCAGAGAATAAAATAGCACCACTAACCCTGCCAATGTACATTCTGTATTTGAGCCATCAAGTAGATCAATGATCTCTTCTTTTAAAGCAAATATGATTGAAGTTTGGAGTGATGAATGAGTAGAAATGGACTTTTTAAAATATAGGCCTACATTTTGTTTGGAAAACATGTGTAAAGTTGTTGTGTTGTTTTTTACTCCTTATCGGAAGTCTACAGGTCTGTCTAGTCAAACTGGAATTCCAAACTGCTCAAGTAGCCCTAACCTGCAGATTTTAGGTAGTGGCTTTAACACCTATGATCCACAAGGAGATTCCTAAAGGTGCATTTTTCATGATCCTATACTTTTTTCATCACCTAATAGGCAAAAATTAGTCGGCTTTGGTTTATCCGCGCGTGAAAGTAATTCCGTTTTACACGCGGGTCTCTTGCCACAAGCATGCGCCGTGCGTGCATCACCACATTGCATCTGCAGCGGTTGTGATTGCTTGCAGTGGCGCCAGCCACTAAATATCAATTGAGTGTTGTGAAAAGTCTTGCCAATTAGGTGATGAACAAAGTATAGTACCTAAAATTCGTTATGTTTGAATAGATAACCTCCAGAAAAGGTTATTTCCAAATTGATTCTGATGGCCTGATTTGATGTTGTATGCCTGTTCACAACACAGTGACCTATATTCACTGTATTGCAATTTCTTTATGTTTAATACAGAAAAATAAACATCAGTGAGTGATGGCACCAGGGGGACATCCCCCCCCCCCCGCCAAAACAAAATTTCTTGCCCCCCCCCCAACCCGAAGAAAAATGAAAGATTTTTGGCAAAATCCGCGATTTAAGGCGAAAAAATCCACCAAATTTGGCAAAATAAGGTATTTTGGAACCAAAAAATTGGTTTTTTAAAATCTAATTTTTTATGTTTTGGCCCATTCAGAATTTCCCTTTTCCCCAAAAAAATTCACATTCCCTCGTTTGCCCCCCCCCAAAAAGAAAAAGAAGTCTGGTGCCACCACTGTAAACAATTATGAATTCTAATCTTTAATACTATACTTAGACCAATGGTTCAGATGATATACAAATCTCAAGTCTGGGCGATGGGGCTATGGATTACAAAATGTCCTTTAACATGTTCCCAAAAGAACAGAATGGAGGTGGTTGCTATACTTTTCACAAGAAATTGGCTGGAGAACCGAGCTATCACAATTATAAACTGAATAAATGTGCAGGACAGTTGTTGTTTCTACTGAACTGTTCTCTGCTATTATCAGCCTTATCTGGATATGTAATGTAACTCAATTCAAGTCCACGGTTTGGTCTCGATGGTCAGCTAATCTGATCAATCTGTGATGTCTGGCAAATTTCCAACCCAGGGACATGAATATACTATACAATGTACTGTATAAACCCATAAACCATAATTTTCGCATACAAAAATTTGTTTTAATTGTGCAAGTTGCTATTTAAAAAAATTTTATTTCAAAATTTTACAGTTGATTCTGATATGCATTTTGATGTTATAAGCAAATGTTTCAATCTCAGTGATCTAAAGGCCACTGTGTTATTTCTGGTTAAAGGTGCATTTCGTGATTCTAGCTTCTCCTGTTTTATTATTGGTTCACTAAATATCCTTGAGAAAAGCTTATTCGAGAAATTTGAGTTGATCCCGATCTTGCAGTTTTGTGTTATGAGCAATAGCTTGTTTCCCACGGTCCCGTAGGCCACTGTGCTGTAATTTCTGTCCGTTTACAGACAGAAAATACAAAATTGCGAATTTCTTACAGATACGACCAAATTTGGACTTAAGGTTATGTACATGTTGATTACTAAGGCTAACGGTTCAGATGATATAAAAATCTCAACTTTCTTGAGGTAAGTCTGGGGGACAAGGTTGTGGATCACAAAATGCCCTTTAAATACAAAATTACAAATTTATTGCAGATTAGGCATAACATCGTATACTTGGGGGGAGGGGGGAAAATGCTGATTTTTGCCCAAAATTTGTCGGGATCGGGAAATCTGGCCGGGATCGGGAAGGCAAACTGTGGGAAGGGGAAAGAGAAAAATTACAGGGGATTTCCCCCATGTGCTGGGTTCAGATGATAAATAATGTCAACTTTTTTTAATGCAAGTAAGGAAAATGAGGGAATGGATCACAAAATGCCCCTTTAAGCTTTACTGACATTACTGTACAACCAAGATAAACTCCAGCTTCGGTTGGCCATGAGCCATTTCATGATAAATCCCAGCATCAGCCTAAAACATGGGGATACATGTCCAAATCCTCAGCAAATCCTGGGCTAGTTTCCCCATCTGAGACAGAGTCCCAGCTAGTTCTCTACATAAATTTATGCTGGAATACCTTGGGACTGGGCTACAACTGGCAAGACTTGCCAAGACACTGGATATACCAAACATTCTCATTTGAGAAGCCCTACAGTCATTTGAGATGCCATTTTAAAGGGAGATGACCTGATTTACGTATATAGTTTCATCTGGAAAGAAAGGCCTTCACCCCAAAACCCCATCTGTAAAGGTTCATGCCCATATTTCAATCCATTTTGATGTGAGAGCTAAAATGTGATTTTGTAAGCCCCATACAGAACTCTGTAAAATAATTAATATTGGTTGACTTCAAAACGGGGCACATTTTCGCTCACAAGTTCCACAGGGTAAATGAGAAAAAATAGTAGCTTTCTGCAGATACTATCATTTGACCACTTCCAGTAAAATCTGGGGTTCTGGGGACGAGGCTATTAGCGATGGGGTCATGGCTCTTTAAAAAACACTGGCTTTAGTTATAAAACCTACACAGAATCTATCAGGGTTGAATGGGTTAAATTCTCTGAATATCCCTTTAAATCAGATGTAGAAATACAGAGGACATTGCTCACTATCAGCTGGTATGTTATCAGAGCAAATAACATGCTAGGCTTGTTGACTGTTGTCTGGGGTAGTGACTGCATTGAAATGCTCAAGTACTCATGATTTGGTCTAGGGTCAGTGTCCGTAGCCTTGCCAGATGAGAGTTAAAGGAAATATAAAATATGTACTTATGTTTATAGAGCACTTTATCAAGAACATAATACTATACAAAAGAAAACCATATAAGATACAATAAATGATACAACAATTACATAACTCATGGAAAACAAAAATAGCATTAAAGCACAAATAGAATAAGGGAAGTGAGTTTGATTATGTGCCCTAAGGAACTGATTACTATTGGTGCGGGCAAAATTTTGGTTGTGAAACAGGCCCACCCCCCCCAAAAAAATGGTCTAAAAATGCAATATAAAAAATTCATGTAGTGCATACTGCATAGCTTTTTTAATTTAAAAAATGCATAGTGCTTAAATGAAGCTGAGACAAACCTTTTTCTTTTTTGGCCTAACCTCATTTTCTACCGTTTCTAAAAAACACCAAATACAAGAAAGTGTTTTGAACAATTTCTGTACCGTACTCAGAAAAAAAATAACATTCAGATGCAGTCGGGTAACCAGAAAGAGAGAATTATATTTTGCTGGCCTTATCTGTGACACCATCCATATCACTCCATGCTGACTGAGTGTAAAAGTGAACCTACAACATTCCACTATTATTAACACACTGCTCAGGGATCATGTAGACAGACTTCAAAAACGGTTATAATTTTCATTGCATATTTTCATGAGATAAGGTACATTAAAATGAGGATATATCCGAGTAATTTCAGGTCACTGTTTTCTTCATATTTCCATGAGTTTGTAAGTGTATCTTGAGTGGAGTAGAGGTGGATTCAGGTAGACACACCCTGGATCCAGGCAGAGAAAACCTGAATCCAATCACAGGAGGTTGTTTTTCCCTTGCCTTTTTTTCCTGCTGTAACCCTAGATGCTACAAACCTCAAATACTTCTCCCAGGGAGAGGGAGGGGAGGGGGAGGGAGGTGGGGGTTGGGTAGGAGGGTAGAGGAAGGGATGTGGTGGTGGGTAAACTCAAACAGGATCTTGGTATAATACTTGATCATGACTGGGTAATGTTTACCAACAGCACATATAAGCCTAGCCTTTGTCAAAGACGGCTAAAATTTTGTCCACCAACCATGACTTGATCACTGCAGGTGCGTGTTGAGGGCGAAGCCCGAGGCCATGCAGAGTGAGGTAACTTTGCACAACTAGCCTTAATCTGTGCAAGCATAATGCGTCAATTAAAGTTGGCCTATATGTTATCATTGTAAGGTGGAAATGTTCATACTCAATACCGATATACAGGGGGGAGGAGGATTTTCACATTGGGAAATTTGGAGGTAGTATGGGTATGTGCCGTCCATCAGTTCCAGTGAAACCCATTTTAGGACCATTTCAGTTCCAGAGACCTTACTTTTTATATCCAAAGCCATATTCTACCAAATTTTCTTCACCATACCTCAAAAAGTAGCTGGAAATTGAGGTAAATTTTCTGAAATTTCAGAAACCTAGCTCCAGAGACCTCATTTTTTGGCCTCAAATCAGCTCCAGAGCCTCAATTTTTGAAATCCGGGTGGCACATAGGGCCTACCTAACAAAAACAAAGTTGAGTACCCCTGGGGCTCAATAATTGCAAGTGCAAACATTATCTGTGAACCAAACACTTTTTTAACCACAATGTGAATGCCCAACAGTAACATAAAACAATGCCGCCAGACTTTAGTCACATTTGGTTGAATGCAACACATAGGCCTACACACAAGCTCGCATTGCGCTTATTCCCCTGGTGTCATGTTCATTGTCCAAGTAGTTCGCAGGATAGTTACGGAAGATTTCTCACAGAAAATAGAGGAAAACAAAAAAATATTTGCCAAAATGAAATTTGATTATACAGTGCCTACAGGAGGGTTCTATAGAGCATCATGTACAGGGACTCAGGACTGTAGTAAACTAAAAATAAAGTGAAGCCTAGATGAAAGGCTAAGCCTATGTGTGACAAGTGGTCCAAATAGGTGTCGATCTTTAAAAAACAAAAGGACAGTTTGAATGAAAACTTGAACAATTTGCTAGAATCCTTGTAAAATCTGTGCTCATGAGTAAGAAAATTGCTGCAGTGGCACACTTTTGTCTATGGATGTTATTGAACTAAATGTTATAACAAAAAAAAAAAAAAAAAAAAATGTACTGTGTGTTTGGTGGCCGGGATGCCCCCCAGTAATGGCGGCGACGTAGAGGGTGTCCTTTCGAGGCTTCCCCGTCGGATTCGTGTATAGCCAATTTATATCCAAAATAATACTTCCAATGTTATAATATATAATTGTGGTACAGAATTACATTGTTTGTATGTATATTTTAACACTGATAGCATGGAACTATTTCATCAAGCAGACTAATATTTCATGTGTGGTAAACAGGCACAACTTTTGTGCAGCAATGCAATGTATGACAGGTATTACTACACAATAGTGATTTGGCCTTTGCACTAGATAAGAAGTTCCCTTTAAAAGGGAAGTATGGTAAACTGAAGCAATGTGATTTCTACTTCAAAATAATACCAGATGTATCAGAAAAAGTAACATGAAACTGAATGTCTTTTGTTTCACAATAAAGGTTAATCATTATGATTGATGCCTTGCATAGTATTCATTACAATATAGTGATACAAAACTCAATTTGTTTTTTCATTTCACAAATTGTGCACTAAAATGCAGAAGATTGTCCTTTTTAAGGACTCGTCTTGTTACATTACCCTGGATCTGGCCCTGGATTTAGCCACATGAAGGTGCCACCACCCAGGTGTATACCAAGAAAAGTCTTGGCTACACCCAGCCCTTGACATTTGAATACCATGATATTGCAAATGGAAGAAACTGGGTCTAGGTCGGTTTCATATTAATCAGTCTCCTTGCTGACTGGGTACCAAGGGGTGCAGGGGACTGGGGAACTACATACTAACAGGACAAGTTTACACATTTATTTTCCTTATGGCTAAAAACAAAATAACACAGTTGCCGAGTGTTATTTTTTAAATTACACAAAATTAAAATAGGCCTATAAAGTAAATTAACATATAGTGAAAAATATTAACATGTAAAACAAACTATTTGACTCCTAGGGTCAGGTTAGAGGGTAAAGATAGAGTTAATTTAAAATCAGTCATCAGCTCTTTGAGGATTTATGATTGAAAATAATTTAAATAATAATTGAATGGATTAAAAACATCCTTTAATGTTCATAGAAAGATTAGAAGCTGCATCATTTTCTTATGTTCCAATAAATATCCAAGAAAAAACAAGTTTATTTCCCAAATTTCAGTTGATTCTGATGGTGCATTTTCATGTTGGGAGCAAATGTGTCACGCTCCTCCATGGGCTACCTAGCCTTGTTCAAGGCTGTCTGCTAAGAATCGACAAACTTGCTTTTTTTTTATTGACATTTATTGTCAATTATATTGAACATTGTGTTTGCAGGCTTGAAATCAGTGCTTTAGCATTGAAGGGGCTACCCTGTCTAGAGAAAGATTCAATAAAAAAATAAAAATTGGTATACTCCTTGATGGTCTGTTGTGCACACTGGATCTAGGAGCCTGCTAGTCTGGGTATAAAACCACAAATACCTATTGTGGTCAGGTGCAGTGTCTATGCTACTCAGGGTGCCTGAGTGGAATTTATTGAACTTGCTATTGGAAGGCTGCAAGCATGGAACATAGGCCAGGTGGAATTAGAGCCATCAAATTAGGTGCTTGATAAAATGAATTTTTGCCATGGTATTGCTATTTCTTTAGTTTTAGGGAGGGGGAATATGCTCCACTCCTCACATGATTTCTGCCTAATATGATCTGTGACATTATTTGTATCAGACGTGTGAACCAGTGAATGAAGTTAGTAGAGCGCCTTGAACAAGGCTATGGGCTACCATGTTGTAATTTCAACCATGAGAGATATTGTACAATCACAGATGAAATACTTTGCAATGGTTCAGAAGATATACAGATCTCAACTTTTTTCAGTCAAGTTGGGGGAAAGAGGCTATTGATCACAGAATGCACTTTTATGGTGAAGCCTTCACTATGAGGGGTAGGGCACTAGGTTCAATGCTAACCAAAATACCCCTTGATTGCAATGTTCCTCATTTGTACTCCCTAATGTTAGTAACTAATGATTAGTAATCATCAAATAATAAATCATTTCTAAATGTCAAATTACAAGTATATTCCTGCTGCATTAATAGATAACCGAATCATAACATTTTCTCCGACTGTCCAAGTTTGTGCTGGGGAGGAAATCATAATTTGCAGTATAATATCATAGCTCTACATGCCTGTTTGCATATGTCATAAAAAGGAAGGAGTTAATTACACATAATTATATGATTTCTATCTGAAAAAACCCCTGTCATAGAATAAATATTTGGCCATTTTGGTGTAATTCGGTTTTATATTCAGGATATTATGACCCAGGGGTCATGTGCATAGGGAATAGACACAAAGTTGAAAAGAACAAGATCGATCAACCAAAGTTTCTTAGTTTCTAGCATTTATAGTGCTCTAACCCCCTGACTGACCTTGAACTTACACTCACACATATTTCATTTATCTCCTCCTGAAAACTACCAAGCATTTTCTTCAGGGGGGTCCCAAATATACTGGGTGACATAGTTTTTTAACATGAAAAACAGGTGGGTCATAAAAATTATGCAATTGATATTGGGGGTCACAAAATTATGAAGATAATGAGATAACTCAGAGCTCTCCAAAGGCACTCAAACATGCCAAAACCCAAGAGCTTCTGGGGGTTCTGCCCCTGGACCCCTGTCAGGGGCACTATGGTGTACCGTAGGCTTTAACATGGTGCCCCCAGGTATCACATCCATTAGCTACGCCCCTTGCAGTCTCTCATTCTCTCTTTCTGGGTATTCAATGCTTCATGTACTTAAATTTTAAACTGAATTTTAACCATAGCCTACAAACATGCTCAGTCTTCTTGAGTAGGCTCTAGGCTCTGTAAATTATGTTTTTGATTTTAAATCAAACATAGCCTAGTGTGTACATGCATTTTTTTTTGGGGGGGGGGGGGGGGGGGGACAAAATAATGTAGCTCTTTGATGGGGGGGGGGATGAGGGGGGCTTGAAAAAATGGTATGGGTTGATCCACATTTTTGGGACCATTGGGCCAAAGAAAATGACAGCCCTCTTAATTAATACATAATAATCACAATAATTGGTAGAGATGATGAGGGTGCTCCCAAAACAAATAGAAGGGAGGCAGTGCCACCCCAACATTCTTGAAATATAATGAAGTAATCTTTGACTTACAATTCAATGGGGCAATTAAAGGGGCATGACCCGATTTTGTCATATATAGTTTTCATCTTGATTGAATGACCTTGACCAAAAAATCCAATCTGTAAAGTTTCGCGCCAATATTTCAATTTGTTTTGATGTGAGAGCTAAAAACGTGATTTTGTAAGCACCATAGAGTATTGAGTAAAATTAACTTAAGTAAAAAATTGCAATTACAACTATGGCATTATGGTGAAATGCATGCGAGAATTTGCTAGCCTATTTGAACTGTAATTTAACAATGATTTATCACTTTTGACAAGGTGGGGGTCAAGTTTGGGGAATAACTGGGGGAAGGGAAAAAAATGGAGGGCATTCCCCTCCCCCCCCCCCCCAACCCATAGTGCCACCACTGGTTGCTATATCTGCAGAATTCTAGTCATTCCCAAAAATTTAAATTGGTCCAACATACGACTACTACTGAAAACATGGGGAAAGTCATGTAGTGGATCTTGTAATTTCCTACCAAAAACACCTAAGTTTCTTTTTCTTTGCACATCAATAAACTCAGAAAGGAAAACCTCCAATCAAGCACTCATTGAAGAAAATCCAGGCAGCTTATGATTTAATAGCAAAAACTGGTCAAACTATTACAAGATGAAATTTATTTAACCACTATTCTGACATTTGGATTTCTTCTTTTGGGTTGTTATCAAGCAGCACCTGTGCAGGAAAAGGATGGTAATGCCAGTTGGTGCTGAGCTGTAACTGATGGGTGTAACTGCGTAACTGTGAAGTCTATGTGAACATAGCCTTTTCTCCTCTCTCTTTTTTGTTGTTACTTCTGGTTGCGGGAGATATCGGTACCTAGAAAATGTTACACAGCAAATGAGTTGGGGTTGCTATAGAGAGTGACATTGTACATATGATTACTACAATTGGGGTTGCTATATAGAGAGTGACATTGTACACGATTACTACAAGTGATTATAAATGACGTACATGATATGATCCAAGATTTTTTTACTTTATACTTTTATGTAGCATTCATAATTTGTGGATTTGAATGTCATCGGTGCTAACTGTAGTCTTTGTCAAAGACAGCTTGTTCTTTTATCTAGCAACCATGACACTGTGACACGCCAAAGGTGCGAGGCCGAGCGAAACTATGAGGGTGCACTCACACAAGTTGGTTTGTTAAAGATGATCACTAACAAAACGGATAAAAAGCTATGCTACCGGGAGACTGGTTGACGGAATTTTACTGTTATTTTCAATATTTTTTAATCCTCAAGACCAGCATTTATAGAGAAGCAGAATATCATGGGGCCTTATTTTAAGGAGTTCGTCCCCCCCCCCCCCCCCACTACAGAAAAGGTTTAACAAAGATGCCAAACCTTTTCTGTAGTGGGAGGGGGGTGAACGATGATGTTTGACCCAGGTCCGTGCTCCTGCTCTATTTGTACAAGCCCGAATGTGGCCAACATAAGTCTACCTGAATCATTGCACATGCATAAGAATGATCGCAAAGACTAGTGAAAAGACCGCCATGTTGCAGATCTCACAAATCAACATTGACCCAGAAGTAGAAGATTTGTGATGCTTGAGGCATAAACACACAATTTTTTTAATGTGAATTCAGATTTGGTGCAAGTACAAAGAGCTATAACTCGGATGAATTTATACTTAAACAAAAGTGAATTTGATGACTTTTGCCCAGCATGATATAAGTCAAATTGGATTTGACTTAGTTGCTATCATTTTTTTCCTTCTGTCAAATTATTTGTGTTTCACTAGGAGCAACCATGGTAACACTCATTTCTTTTTACCAAGAGCATATCCAGTGGGGGTGCTCCCTCAGAAAAAATATAAGGTAAATCAGGAAGGAAATAACAATCTGCAAAGTATGCTAAATCAGCCCTTTTTCACCCATTTTGCCATATGAATGGAACATATTTTCCTTTAATTGGGACATTTTTATGCTGATTGGGGACTTCCCCCTCAGAATGACTGATCTGGCTATATGCCTTTTTTCTCATAGTGTAAATACCAATGTACTCAAAATAATTTATGGTAATCCTCTATCACAACCAGAAATGGGGTCAAAATTGAATTGCAACTTCTGCCTAATGCAAACAGGGTCTTGCACGTATTTGCAAATACACTCCTGCATGTTGAGTTGCTGTGTTACATGAACGCTATAGTATAGATACAATATAAATAAGAATTCTTGTACTTTGTATTGAATTCCCATGTGAGCCACATGAATGAGACAGTACATTGCACTTGAAAAACAACCATAATGCAACAAGAAATTGGCCAAACAAGCAATATGCCAGGGAAGCATACTTATGCATTGACTATAAGAAAGTTATTTATTCAGACTATATGGAATATATAATCTGAACAAAACAAATATAAATCGTATATGCTAATATACATTTCTGATGCCATGAAATGCATCCGCAAGGAAAGTGAAGGACACCTTTTGGACCTAACACCTATAGATAATATATCTATCGCTCCTCTACCAACCCTGCCTTGATAGCTTGGTTGGTAAGAGCGCCATGCTAGTAATACAGAGGTCGCTGGTTTGAATCCGGCCAAGCGCACATTTTTTTTTTCAACGCTCATGTTCGCTGGCCATTTCCAGGGAAAGAATAAAATAATCATATATGGAATATGATTCTTAACTAGGATAGCTACTTTGAGCCAGTAGTGTAACAGGCAGACAAGCAGGGAGGGAGGAGGGCAGGTTGGCACCCCAGAGAGCTTGACCGGGAGGAAAAAGCTTGAAAATCATGCTAAATCAGTCCTTTTTTGCCTGCTCATAGGGAAAACATTTCCTGGTGCACCTGGTGCAACCAGGAAAATCTGCCTTAAAACCACCTCCAAACAGGACAATCTGCCTTAAAACCAGGAAATTTCCCTTTCTGACAAGCGCCCCTGTTACGTCCCTGATTTGAGCTGTACTGGCCATTGAAAATGAAAATTACAATTTAGTCATTAACACCAAAAATATATATTTAGGGATTCAAAGAAGGTACAGAGTGTGGTCATCACAAATCAACAACGATGCATTGGATGCAGAGTTGTTGATTTGTGATGAACCACTCTGTAACTCTTGAATCCCTTTCAACAACGAAAATCCTTATGAAACTGATTAATATCGTGTCTGGAGGAACATAATTATTCTTACTATAATACCAAAATATTCCCAGTTCGACAGAAATCTTTCCTTGCAATATATTTTAGTAAAATCGAAAGCAAAACGATAGTTTTGCAGTTGTTGCCTGTGCCAGTTGCACCTGGTGCTCCTTGCGAGTTACTCAGAGTTCTAAACGTGTACGAACGTGCGTCGACCTAAGCGTAGCGCGTAAACGCACTTCCGTGAACACTGCGCCGGGCGTGATGTGGTAATTTGCATATCAACTGTGGGTTGCTAACAAATCAACAACGGTACGCTCCTGTCCAAGGAGATACGGTGAGTTGTTGAATAGTGTATATTGTTATGGCATGATTGATGAATGATGATACAGTACCAAGGAAAGAAGAATTAAAGCACGTTTTAGATGGCGTCAAAAGGTTAGTTTAACAAAATGCTCTGTACAATTTTGTGATGATGAAGTAGGCCTACTTTTGTTTTTACAGTGCATTATCACTTCCACACATTCATGATTGCTCATGAGATATGAATATCAGCTGTCTTCCTACACTGCTACAATGTCCCCGGTGGTTTCTATCATCTGACAATCACAGGAAAAATGAACATAACCTTTCAAGTCATCCAAAACTTTCATCTTTTTTGGATGCCACACTCTCTGGGACCATTTATCATCAATAACATGTCATAACAACATGCAAAAATGTGGGCATATTGACATGTGCTGACCAACATTTTTTCCAAAGGGTTTTGGAAATATTTTTATTGGGTAATTCAGTAATGTCATTCTCTTTTGAGATGTTAAATATACTAGTCCATAAGGAACCACACTGAACAATCACCGAGCATGTAAATTCAAAATTTCTTCTGTATTAAATTCAAATTATTCTTGTATTTCAATCCACAATACATACAAACATGCATATTTGTTGGATCAATTGTATCAGAGAGCTACTACATCTTTTTTTCTCAAAGGGAAAGAAGCAAAATCATCCATGGTTCAAATTTTATATTGTTTTGATATCAGATTCAGAAGTGTAAGCATTAGTGATTGGGTTAGATTTCTATGGTGTAGGATATTAGGATTTGGATTACGGTAAAGGAATAGAATTAGGTTTATGACTTTGGGGATCAGTTGGAGCTAGGGTTAGGGGGTAGGGATAGGCGGTTAGAAGTATGCAGTGAAGTTCCTAGGATGACATACAAGTGAGAGCTGGGTGGCCGTAAGTAGCCACAATATGTTTTCTGCAGATTCCCAGGGCTTGAGCCCCAAGTCCCTCCATCAGGCATTTTACTGACGCATGACGGTCACACTCACCTATATATAAAATCATGAAATTCACTATCCGATATTAAGTACAATCAGATTAAATACTTGCTCTTGGCATAACTCATATTGGAACTGATTTTCAACGTGATTACTCATGGGCACTCCACCCAGTAGTATTACTCTTCTCATCAGGGTCATCTATGTTTGTAAACAAATTCATGATGGCTGAACCTTGGAGCAGAAGGAATGCTAGAAAATTCACAAGTGGTCCATGAAGCAAATATGCAGGGTACTTGGGACAAAATGATATGGACTGTTTCATGCTGTATCTTGTAGCTTAATCAAAAGCATAGTATAAACTGGTGATCCTTTGTGTATTCTATGCAGAATAATATAGCAGATGATAACAGAGCTGCATAATTTTGAACAGAACCAAGTTCTTACAGATAATTTTAGTGGTTAGTTTAATTGACTAAAGGTTCGTTCATACTACGCTGCACTGCGCAGTGCAGTGCCGATATATCGATCACTTGCTGCAGCAACTCAACGTAACCTGCTGCAGCTGCAGTTAAAATAAATTTAACTCGGTTGCAGTACCGCAATGCAGTACATGGACAGACACCAATTTCGAGCACTGCAACTTACCGCAACGCACGTTTCAGTGTAGTATGAATGAACCTTTAGACACCCAGTTTCTAGTGTCTGTTATAAAGTCCATTCAGAATTTGGAAATGTTTTGAAAAGAAAGATTGAAATTGCCTTCGACTTAACATGCATAAAAGGTTTACTCCAGTTAGGAGCACACATGAAACATGGAAATAGCCAAATTCTTTCAATTTGAGCCATATTAAAAGATCCAAGCAATGAGACAGTTATGTGCTTCTATTCAGAGATATAGGTTGAATCCTATTTGCTTTTGCTTTCTTCTGAAAATAAGGCTGTCGATCTCCGTTTAGTGTCTAAACGGAAAATTTTCGACCGTTTAAACGGTTAAACGGACGCCCAGTGAGATATTTACCTCACTGCCAGTCGGCATCATCAAAAGACAGGCTAGCCCATCGGAATCGCCCGGTAGCTTTGCTTTATATGCAGTCATACTTCATCTATTAAGTTGCTAACTTAATACAAGGTGCCAGTTTTATTTCCAATAAATGATCAACATATTTTACGTAAAATTTTATTTAAAAGTTGACTTTCATGGTAAAGTTTCACCACATCGGCAATCATGCATGTTTATGTCGGCATCTTGATTTTTGGCAGCCGTCGCGTGATAGTACAGCGTGCGTGATTGGATACTTTGGCCAGCCCTACTTCGGCAAGCCCGTCACCCGGAAGTGGCAGTGCCTTGCTTTCTCACGCGTGCTTTTGGTAACTCGGTAAGTTCGACTACCGCGGCGAATACTCCAAAAAATTGTGCCTGATTTCTATTATTTTAGACGTTTTTAACTTGTTATTGCATCAAAAATTGTGACAGATGGTACTTTATAAAGAATTTTTGTACTCATTTTGCGATTTAGTGATGGAAAATGCGGCTTTCTTTATTGAATTTTGCAAACTTTTGGTATGAAAGTAAGCTTCCCGTTTAACCGTTTTGCAATATTACTATCCGTTTAAACGGCCGGCTGGCGTTTAAACGTTTAGAATCGACAGCCTTATCTGAAAATTGGTAAAATTAAATAGAAATGACTATTCAAAATTAAAAAAAAAAAAAAAAAAAAATAAATGATCAACATATTTTACGTAAAATTTTATTTAAAAGTTGACTTTCATGGTAAAGTTTCACCACATCGGCAATCATGCATGTTTATGTCGGCATCTTGATTTTTGGCAGCCGTCGCGTGATAGTACAGCGTGCGTGATTGGCTACTTCGGCCAGCCCTACTTCGGCAAGCCCGTCACCCGGAAGTGGCAGTGCCTTGCTTTCTCACGCGTGCTTTTGGTAACTCGGTAAGTTCGACTACCGCGGCGAATACTCCAAAAAATTTAGCCCGAGGTTGCTCTGGTTTTCCGCTACGATAGCCCCTACTATCTCCCTACAAAGCCTGAGAGGCAGTACAGTAAAAAAAACGGGATCCACATGTCCACCTTATGTGCCACCAAGTGCAAGAATTTTGTGGTATACTTACAGCTTCGATGGTCTAAAGTCGCGTGCATATTCTCAACTTGATGTCTTCATCCCTACTAGCTCGATTTTAAAAATACAAACGGTGCACCAGCTCATTGCTTACATCGTGAAATGGTTTTGGCCCTAAAAGGCAAACGAAGTTAACCGAAAAATGTGAAGCTAAACCCGTCGTCTCCCATTCCATGACTTCCGGGTGTATGTCGTAATTTATTGGTAATTCAGCGAAAATAAGCGTGCTCTCCTTGCGTATTCTAAAGAAAATACACCGGAACAATCCAGGGGCGACTCGCTGATCTATTGGGGCGACTGCTATGTTAAATTGGTATTTTTAAACGGTTAAGAAATCACCGTTCCAAAATCATCAGATTTTAACCATGATGGAAAATCATCGTAAACCCCTGTTGTATAATATAAAAATAATTTAGGACTACATCAAAGTAAAGATTTTCAATAAGTGCTGTATTTGTAACTGATTTCTGGCTTTGCTTCTTCCTCCCCGCATCGGATCCGATGCGCACCCCTCCGGTGTTCAAATAGAGTAAGGCACCTAGCGTTGTTAGGAGGTAGGTACGGACGACGTGCAACGCTACGTGAACGAGCTACAAAAAATTGTGCCTGATTTCTATTATTTTAGAAGTCGTAGACGTTTTTAACTTGTTATTGCATCAAAAATTGTGACAAAAAAAAAATGGTATTTTTTTGTTTTTTGGGGGGGGGGGGGGGGGGGGGGGGGGTTTTTGTTTAGCGTTATAAAATTTTTTTGTACTCATTTTGCGATTTAGTGATGGAAAATGCGGCTTTCTTTATTGAATTTTGCAAACTTTTGGTATGAAAGTAAGCTTCCCGTTTAACCGTTTTGCAATATTACTATCCGTTTAAACGGCCGGCTGGCGTTTAAACGTTTAGAATCGACAGCCTTATCTGAAAATTGGTAAAATTAAATAGAAATGACTATTCAAAATTCAGTTGTGCATTTGAGTTATGCATAAACATGTTAGGTTTTAGGATGAAAGAAAAAATCTTTCATCACTGTTGTGCATCGTCTTTTCCTTTTCTAATAAACACTTAAAACCTAGAAGTCAATTGAACACAGAGTAACTCAGTCAAAGATGACAAAACACCAGTCCTTTCCAATATAACTGGTCAATCAAACCTTTTCTGGTTGAGAGGAAGGGGAAAGCCTTTGATATAAACCATCCTTGTTTTGATCTGTTGACAGTGATGTATCTCAACTCCTTAATTATCTGTTATTTGTCAAGTGGCCATTCATCAATCAGAAATAACCAAGATAACTGAGCTCTTCTCCCCAGCCAGCCAAACCAATGTGTCAACTCTCTCTTGACTTCCTTATTACAGCAAGTCTGTCACAATTCATGATGTCATCTAAGGTCAACTGTGGAACACCAAAACATAGGGGCGGGCTATTCTGTGGGGTTTACTCAATTCAGGATGCATCAACAGTTAAAAGAAGAAGTAAACTTTTATAGTATAGATAGCAAATCCATCAATACAACATTCTTAAACACTTAGGATTATTTACGCAATTTCACTGGTTCCTAGCTGTGTGATATGTGACGATATCACATGGTTCAGTGCGTACGCGTCAACGAGATATGCACACACCTTCTCCGGCCAAGCTGGGGTAGTTCATTGGATAAAATCTGCCAAAATTTTAGTAATATGTTACTAATAGCTTCTTATTTTGAATAAAAGTTGTTAAAGAATGAGAATAAATGTATTGTTTTTAGCCTCTGCCGCCGTTTAAGCATTATTTTAGTGTAAAACAACTCGGCTGCGCCTCGTTGTTCTACTTAAAATAATGCTGTTGCCCGCGTGATATGACGCGATAGATACATGGCAGAGGCTAAAAACAATACCTTTATTCTCTAAATATCATCAAATCCATGTTCAGAAGGGGCCACTTCTTTCAAGGGATTGATGCCTTATGGAGGTATAGAGACTTTCAATAAGTATTTTATCTACACAAGATCTTAGATCCCTGCATGGCATTTCCCCTCCGAAGTTGCCTACAAATCACCAGACATCCAGCGAGGAAACAGCTCCAAGTAGAGTACCCTCCAAAGTCTACATTGCCTTGCCATTTAATGTGCTTCAGGAAGAGAGAAAATTGTCTTAGAGCTCAAAATTAAGATTTCATTTCTTATTTTTCAAGCACATGATTTCATTCACCTTACAGAAGATTAAATGCTGTGATATTTCAGTTATTTTGGAGTAACGTCAAAGTCAATGAATAAATAAATAAAAAGGAAAGCCAAAGCAACGAACAGTTGAGTGTTTTTTATCTGTTTTAAAAAATAGCAAGAAATGAATTTGTCATTGGAATCATGTATACAATTTTCTTATTGTGTGTACAAACTTTGATAAAGATGTTTTTTTTTTCTTTTTGTGTCAGCCCTCCCCACACAGAGTGCGGGATATGTGTGTATTTTGCAGTGAGCAATCCCCTTGCAAGTAGTTTGCTGTATTTCATAGTTAAAATTGGATACCAGTTATAGAAAAGCTCTATTCAATTGTTGAGCTTTTCTGACATTTCTCCCACTCCCTATGACTCTGGGGCAATGAATTACATGGACAGAAGTGACATGTTATACTTTACATTGTGACCAAGGCAAGTTTGGTAGCAATAACAATCCTAGAAAAGGAGCTATGGCAAATTGTGGATCATTTGGGCATTCTTCCACCCTATAACAGACCCAGTGCAACCCCTGAGGTAGTGAATAACATGGGTAGCATCATGCAATAACTTACATGATGACCAGGTTTGGTTGGAATAGCTATTAAAATAAAGTCATGCAAAATTGTTGGCCATTTTGTGGATGCAACAGACATCCATCCATACATCTGGGCATACCAACATTTCCATTTCATAAGCCAGATTTTGCTTTGCAATGCATTGGGGTTTCCTAGGCTACATGATGTAAGCTTACTGTGACATACACCTATCAAAATCATCATTTTGATCTCACATCTGCTTGGGATATTGGTCCAGGGTTGCGAACGCCAAACCAGAAGAAAATTGTTTCCAATGTGTGGGGGTGACAGTACAGATATCTGATTTCATTGATAAATCCTCTGGGAATGGGCAGGGCTTTAGAATTACAGTGGGTTCAGATGTAAGCATCATGACACAAATTGGTGTAATTAACGTCAAAAGGGAATGGCCACTGAACACCTGTCATGGGATATCGAATTTGCATTCAAGTGGGGATCAGCTTGACCATTGTCCATATAGTGCTGCAGTATCAGGTGAAAAAGGGCCGGAGATCTTACAACCAGGGCCGGAATAATATACCATTTGCAATCAAGCTAAACCATTGATCATTGGGTTGTGTATAGTTCATGAAATGAAAATACCTGATGACAAAATAAAAGTGATGGCAATTTGCATAAACCAAGTTTTCCAAAATGGTCGCCATTTTAAGGTAATAGCAGTTACTATTCGGACTAAGTGTCGGAATGTATGTTGTCTGGGGTCAAGAGGGTTTCACTATACAATTGCCGATTGTTGAGTCATGGAAATTTATGTACAAGGCTATTTTTCAAGATGGCCAACATCGCGTCAAAGAAACCGTGTTATTATTTATTTCTTATTATATAACTAAGAAGAGATTTTGGTGTCAAAATCAGTGTTTTCTGGGTCAAGGGTTCAATAAAAATATCTTAACCTGTAGGATGAAGATAAAAGTGAGTTATTTGATTTGTCACTTGGTTGTCCCAAGAAGATAGTCCAGTATTTAATACAAGTACCAAGAGTGTTTACTTACTGCAATGTCAGGCTTAATGTGGCAAAGTGATAGAATATATTAACCCAGATGCTTGATATTGAATACCAACAGAATCATCAGTAACTCCTCCATGAAATTCCTAAGGTCTGACGCTTTAGCCCCTATGAACGGAAAAACCCAAAAATTGACTACCAATGAGTGTGTCACATGACATGCCATTTAATTGTTCGAAATTCGTGGCCATTTTAATCGTCACATATCTGGAACAAACAAATAATAGGTTCTATTAAAGTAATACCGGTCTTACTATCAAATTCCCATGCAAATCCAGATATTATTGGTGGGTGAATAGATATAGGTAGTCAAGATGGCACATTTTGGGTGTCACATGGTAGGTCCATGAATCTATGGCTCACGACTCATATGACAGTTTTGAGAATATTGCTGTTGAAATCCTGACCTAAAAAAACGCCCACTTGTCACCAAAATCGTCTCCTAGGGGCGGTAAAGCATGGATAAAGGATTTTGCCGTATATGTTGACCATTTTGGAAAAGAATAGTGTGACGGATTGAACTCCATTATATATTCATCTGGACAGTTTTATAAATAGTTTAGTGAAACTCCTGACACAGAAAATCTTTAATTGACACCCAATTATCTTCATGGGCTAAATAATAAGAAATGTAAGGTTTGGTTCAATTAAAAATGTCAAGCCATCTTGGAAAATATCGGCAATGCAAACATTTATAGTTTTGGGAATAGTGTATGAAACTCCTTGACCAGAACAAACAATTGTCTTCTTTAGGGGTTTTGGCTTTTAAGTGGCTTCCATTTTGGGAAATAGCGTCGTATGCAAATTTGCACCACTTTATTTTGTTCATCACCCGTTTTCATGGAACTCCAAATCCCTACGGTCATTTAGCTATGATGACCAAATGTTATTAATTTTTTCAGGCCCTGTTACCATCTCCTAAACTGGTTGGTGCTGCAGCACTACATGTTATAACTTACTTGATTGTAACCTTTGGCTTTTGCAATTTGACAGTCTGATAGCCTTATTCACCTACATAGGCCGACTGACAGGTTTGGGCCCAATTTGGTGCACATTTGTTGCTTCTACTATACAAACGGTTGGACCAATTTAACAGATTTTGTTTGTGATATTGTTCATGGAAGGACAA
This sequence comes from Ophioderma brevispina, assembly GCA_023653785.1. NCBI lineage: Eukaryota > Metazoa > Echinodermata > Ophiuroidea > Amphilepidida > Ophiodermatidae > Ophioderma > Ophioderma brevispina. The sequence continues at coordinate 45,618 of JAMKCH010085320.1, forward strand.
ACATCCATGTTGAAAAATCTGGGCCTGATTGGGTCATCACTTTTAAAGTGACAGGAGGGAGATTTTTAAGGATTACAAATTTCTCGCAAAAATTTCCACTGGATCGGTTGTGGACCAACCTACCGAGACCGTGTCGAAGGACCGTTTTTGAAAAACAAGAAAACCCACAGACCCTGTTTGAACTTGACTGCTTCGCAACGTTCCCATAGAAAAACCTGGCTTTGAATTTATGTCATTGAACGGCATAAAAATAATAAATCATTCTATTACATAAGACAGCGTATCAGCTTATTCACTTCAGGTGTGAGTCTAATACATTGGTCGCATTCAAATATGCAAAACACCTGCGTGATTCGACAAAAAATTGGGGGCGCTTCTTTCTGGAAATTCCTCATGTCTCTTTAAATTATTTTCTCTGAGTGAAAACATTAGTGGAGCAAAATGCCATGATGCAGGGTTAAACATGGTTAAATGGTGCTGATTTTCACACCAAATGGCAACTTTTGGAGGGCTCGGCAAGGAGCTGAGGTATACCTGTTGACATAATAATTCTAACCACTTATGCGATTATGGTGAATCTGGTGTCAAGTCAACCAACCCCCTTGTATACAATACCAAGTTCCAAAATGGTAACATGGGTGGAGGTAGAAAGCTTGGGGTTCATACCACTAATTCTGAATCATAATCTTAAAATAGATAATGTTTAGCCAACATTGGACATCATGCGATATTTTGTTCTTGAAAGTATTTCAACAGAATACATCACAAACCCTACATGTTCATGGAAGACTAATGGTTTTTGAGTAACTTTAATCCGAAATAACCACAATAGATCCAAATCCTTCCAAGTTTTCAATATGACTCAATAGGGATTGAAAACCATTATTAAACTCAATTTTGTCTAATAGAAATTGTCAACTTGTACCCACACTAAATACTATGGTTAAAATAGCAGACAGTATCAATTCTGGCATGTGCACTGGTCTATAGAAACTCAATAGTAGTCCCCTCCTTCCTGTGCAGACGATACATGGTTGGTACTTTTTGAACTATGCCTGTCATGCCGAACCATGTTGGAATTTTCGCCAATAGTGTATAGAACACCAACTAACCATGAAGTGTAATTCTCAATTGCCCATGAAATTTTTGGTTTTCTCTCACACCATTGTTGTATCAACCTTGACCCCAGGTCCCACTTTTTAATATAATGTAATGTTTAACTTATATCTTTGGGTGGCAATCAAAATGAAAATTGTTTGTTTGATTCAATCAACAAATATTGTAATAAAAGATTGGAGCTGTGACCGGGGCAGGACTAATGCACCTCGACTGTTGGCTTTGCTTCTATATGCAGTCAGAATATTGACATGTTTTCTGACATTTTTTTCACCAGCCGAAATGCTGTGTAACGTTGAAGTTGGTGAAATGTGAACTGAAATGTTTGATTTTCAAAAAGAAAAAAGAACAGAAAAATGAATGAAACAGGAAAAAAATAGAATGAAATAAAAGCCTTCATTTGATCAGATCAAACATGAAGACAACTCTTTCAGCAAAAAAACCAGTGCTGTGTTGAACAGTTTGTATTGTCCGCAAACTTTTCGACAACACACTTTTTCCGACTTATCGAAACAAAATGAGAATTGCCGACAAACAATATAATAATAAAAATATGCACATCAGCGGGAAATGTTTGTTTTTTCATTTTGAATCTATAGGGAAAATGCTATATCAGATAGATGTAAGGTCCATTCGATTGTGATAACTTCAAGATCTACAATGTGCAATAAATTAAAAGCCAATATTAGTGATTTTCTTTAAAATGGAAACAAATACTGCCCTCAATTTTTGTTAAAGTTGAGATTTTGCATTCTTGTATTGGTGATTGTTGTAGTAAAGTCCCCTGTAAAGGACTAAGCTGAAAATACCAGTGTTATAGATATCTTTCATGAATGGAAAATATGGATGGCTGCAAAAACTGAGCATGGAGAAGGTTCTTCACAGGGTTCTTCAACTGATCTGCAACTTTGGAATACTGAGTGTTGAATCCATCACTTAACTTCAGCCAGGGACTAAATAACATTGCAGTCAAAGCAGCGGAAGCATCCACTCATCCCCTTTATATAGTGGCCAATGCTTTTCACCCAGCTGACAAGGTGACGGCATCACGTTGGTTTGTCTGGGATCTCTAAGGAATCCTAATGGTCGACTACCTTTGATCTTCAAAGGCTGGTGCAATAACCAGGCAATAATATGCTAAGCTGTTGAAGCAGCTATGTGAGAAAATTATGGGCAAATGACAAGAAAAACTCACAAAAGGCATGTTGCTTCTTCAGAGCCCATTATTTGTAGGGTCTAAGTTTGATTGTGATGACTTCAAGATCTACAATGGGCAATAAAATGAAAGCCAATATTAGTGATTTTCTTTAAAATGGAAACAAATACTGCCCTCAATTTTTGTTAAAGTTGAGATTTTGCATTCTTGTATTGGTGATTGTTGTAGCAGCTATGTGAGAAAATTATGGGCAAATGACAAGAAAAACTCACAAAAGGCATGTTGCTTCTTCAGAGCCCATTATTTGTAAAAGTTTTTGTGGCCGAGGATACATTATAAGCCCATGGATGATACTGCAAACCCTTTATTTCTATTACCTAAAACAGTTTGTAAAACAGAACTTTAAAAAAAAAGAAAATGCATTCCTGATCCATTCTTGCAGAATAGCAAGCAGTAAACTGACCAATCACAATGCTGATGGGCAGTAGAGGTAATGAAATAAAAAATTACATCGCGGGTCCCCGGGCCCCGACTGCGAGTGTCGTCTGCCGTCACGGTTTGTGAATGGGGCCAAAGATCACATGAGGTCACCAAGGTCAAATGAGGTCACCAACATGTCACCCCACTCAACCCCCCTCCTTTCTACCAAGTTACATCATCATAGCCTTTACAGAACTCATACAGCATGCAATATGTAAGGGTTCACATTTTGACCACAGACACACATACACGTACGATACAAAAAGAACCAGCAGCAATACTAGATTCAACCCATCGTGTTACCTCTAGTACTTTTCCAAAGGTATGGGCATTTAATGGAGGACATGGGCAGTGGGTGGAAATTCAAATTCCACTCAAAATCTATTAAAACATGCAGTCCAATAGCAGAGAAAAATCAATTCTATGCTTAATGAAAACATTCAAGTCAATGTAAGTGCATTTATAGCTACAGCTATTAGTTCTCACAGCATTCTAATTGTATTTGCTTCAGTGGTATTCAATGCAACAGGTGAGTTGAATGTTACCGACTTTTGAGCGCCCATGTTTTAATACGAATGAACACAATAGTCTTTGCACTCTCTAGGTAAAAATGATGTCAACATCAAAGGCCGGATTATCTTAGTTTGTTCATGAAACAGGTGAATCGGGCCACATATTTTCTTTTTCTGCCTCCTCTCCCAACTAATGGAGGCTGTCCAAAACTTTTCCTCTGGTGACATGATGGGTTGAATCTACTATAACTCTGTACACTTAAGGTGTTTTTATTTTGAGCAATATTTTCCGGATTGAACCGGGTAAAGGATTAAAACTGTTAATAGAAAATGACCTTCTCTTGTATTTGCTACTTTTTACCGGGGAAATTTTCTCTGGCAACCATCTTTATTTTGGAAGGATTTTTACCCGAGAACATACCGGATCACGTCAATAGAAAAAGACCCCGCTCCGCATCAGTGCGTATGCAGTAGAGAAACCGGAAGCAACGGCACGGCTTGCAATTTAGATCAACAACACGGGTTGATGCATGGAGCAGCGAAACAACTGCAAGTGCCATTAAAATACGCAGTGCTCATTGTGTTCTATAGCGTAATGCTTGGCGCTGAAGTTAAAACTAAGCATATCGCTCAACTGGACATCAGATTTTGGGCGAATATCGTGAATCAACAACGTAAGTGCTATCATTCCCAGGACAGGAGGTCAAGCCACAATTCATTGCAATATTGACCCGTGAATGATCTCTACCCGACAAATTTCACTTGGGTCACTGAAGTCGGCTATTTTCCAGGAATGCTCGCTCCAGTAGAAATTGCCCTCTCTCCACTATCGTACACTATTTACCGGGGAAATATCTCACCAGTAAAATACTGGATGCTCAATAGAAAAACGCTATTAGTCTGTTCCATAGCTAGGCTCAAAACTTGTCACCCAACCCTCATAAAGAGAGAGAGAGAGCCATTGACATTAGGATTAGTAATTAAGGCTCTTTCAAATTCTAGGATGAAAGGCAAGGACAAGATTAGGAAGAGCAAGAAAGCCTAGGATTTGGGCCAAAATAGGGATGGTTAAAATTTTTAGAATGGGTTGACAGTTCTTTACTGATAATAATTGATACAGGGTTGCAAACTATTTGTACATTGGCCTGTAAATGCACAAAGGGTCTTTTACCCTCAATTGTCTGTGGTTGCAGGCTCCATTAGTACAATGAGACACCAGTGTTGAGTGAGGTTGATGAAATATCACTAGTTGAATAACTTCTTTACTATTACAACTTCTCTGGTTTCCTCCAGAGTTGCCGACTACAAATTGGGTAGCACATGGTAAAGATATCAACCGGTTGGATTAAAACAGTTAATAGAAGGAGATGTTTGTTATAATGTGGAAATTTACAAATGCAATTTACATGTGTACAGCACCTGGGGGAAAGCAACAACGTAAAGCCGTAATTTAGTACAAAAAAACTAAAGGTGTTTCTAACAGTATTTTTTTAACAAGACTAAAATTTTTAGATTTTTAATCAGGGAAAGAAGACAATTTGCCACTGCCAGTAACCTGCGACAGAGCTCAAACTGCTTTAGTTCTATTGAAGTTTGACAGCATCAAAGACTCTTATCACTAAGTCTATTAATAAGGGGCATTGTGATAACAAAAGGGTTGTGTGATTTTTTTTTTTTCAACAGTTGTGTGCCGGGCCATTCTCCAGGAAAAGATTATTAAATATTTCAAATGGTTGTGACGAACATAACAATATACATGAAAATTAAGCAAGTGTGTTCATCCTAAATTGTGCATTCCTGCTGTCCATCCACGGCTTTCAAAGTACGATGGGTGGGGTGGGGGGGGGGGGGGGGGGGTAAGGTCAAAGAACAAATGCAACTGCTGCAACCTTGTAACTTACTTTTTAACACATTATCTAATTTAAAATTTGTGGAAACAAAACTCGATCCATCTTCATACTCTGGTCGGACCGAGTAAGAAGAACCAATCCCATGGCCATATGATTTGGCCTCAAGAATTTAACAAACTTAAAACCATGCATTAAACATGTGCTTCCCCCTTCATACACAGCAAGATTTCTACTCACGGTGTAACCCAGAGATTAGGCTATTCCAGTGTACTCTTAGCTCTACTGAAGGGTACCCCCTGTGAAACATTATGATGTAGTGCCTACAACTAAGTATTGCGAAGTACTCAAGCCCACGGGGTGAAAGCAGCTAGATTTACTTAGAAGTACCCATCCTATAGTGCAATCTACAGTTGCTGCTAGGTGACGAACAGGTATCAAGTAAGCCACCAGTAGTGGAGTACCCCTGTAGCTACTCAGGGCGTACCTCACAGGGTATCCCCTACCGGCTGGCCTAGTAGGCAGCCAAATTTGTACCATAGAGGGCGCCAAACATTCTATGTTGTTTGACTTTCGATCATTTTCAAGTTAGTAACATCTATATTTGGGTTGAGCGTCACCCTAATATGACATTATGTGTAAAAACATATAACATATGTGCCCAAAATTTTAAGTAATGGATAAAATTATACAATATCACACAAGGAGCTCAAAAGCTATTTGCATGGGAGTACCATGCAGGTACTCCAGCATGGGGTGACTAGTGGTTAGCTACTGCATATGTACCTAGGTGGATGAATTATCCCACTGTGCGGCGGCGATGTGGTACCCATGCAGGTAGGTACTCCATGGCTACTTAACCGCTACTTCACGGGTACTTCCATGAAGAAATTGGTGGGGTATTTGTAGGGAAATTAGTTACAAAACTTTCACAGGTACTATAAACCCAGCAATTCTTAGCCGGCTGAAAATTTTAGGCGAAGCAAGGAAATATTGATCGTTTGTTGAGAAAATAAAACAGGCTCTGTAATAGTCTAAAGACAAGCATATAGAGTGTCATTTCTTGTTTTTGTTATTAACTGTGTGAGTGGGAGCAAGTAGGGGCCAGCTGCAATTGGTGTCAAGATAATTTGCACTTTGAGCTCAAGGCAAGGCAACTCATTGGGAAAACAAAAAATGGAAAGGACACCAAATTTCCTGCACTTTCACTAAAAAGATTACATAGAATAGAGATTCAAATGGCCCAGTCCTTGGGAGGGTTTGAAAGGGTCAGGGGTTAATCTAGAGTCACCCTGTCTGCCACTGGTCCTGGACACGTGTCACCCTAGAGCTTATTCCGATGAAAAGCATCAGAATGGTAACAATTACCAACAGCAGAATTTCTGTTGGCTTTTTCCTTGTCAGCTACTAAAACCAGGTCTTTGAAGCGATTTTAAAAAAATATCATCAAGCTAAAATGCAGTTAGGACTAAGCAAAATATATTTTCATAACGTTGACAATGGTACCACACTTATACCTTGTACAGTACATTGATGAAATACTGTAGGGTATAGAATTTTAATCGTCTTTCGCCATGTGGAGTAAGTCCCACTAGATGAGGTGATAGAATCGGAAGCAGAGGCATCATGCCAAGATAACATATTGACTCTTTCAGCATGCTTTTCACTGGCCGGTTCCTTTCATTAACAACAACTGGTTACAACGCTTTTAGAAATCGGGAAAAATCTACTCTTGGAGAGAGTGAGTTTTGATGCTTCAACTTTCTACAGCCAATCTTTGCTTCTATATCAATAGTTAAAGATTATAATATTGAAGGGGTATGAAAGATTTGGATCTGTAAAAACATGAAAATATCATTTTTCAATTTGTGCTTTCATCACATATGTGGTTATCTGGTTGGCTGGCAAACGACTAGGACTATTGGAGCCCATGATGGTGTGTTAATAGAATACAAGGATGATATACAAGAGATGCCCTGTACAATCCTTGGTGACATACTCAGAGCCAAACTTAAAACAGTCCTGATCTTTCTGGATCAGAATATGCGGCGCAAGTTGTTTTGGTAGGGACGTGCCTCCGACACTCTGGAAGTAGGACCATAGCTATTACGATTTTCCAAACAATTTTTAGACAATTTTGGCTTACATTTGAGAAAATTTGATAATTTTTCCAAAATTATTGATGGTTTAAAAAAATCCCCAACCCGTGCTATACCAAAATTGGCATGAAAAAAAGGGGGTCATTGAGATACCAAAAGGCCTCAAATGAGACCGATATTTTTTTTTTTTTTTTTGGGTGGCACGTCCCTCAGACACATGTTGATAAGTGTGTTTGGTGTGTGACAAACACATGCAACAAACACAAAACACATGCACTTGATGAGAATTATCCCCTCAAGCCTACCCTACTAAGTTCACCTTAGACCTTATCATCCCTTATTTACTACTTGTCCCTGCTCTTTTGCATGGATCATGGCTTCTTAAATGGCTTACTACTGATATAACCATCTCAAAATGTTGCAGATTTCACAATACATGAGTGAATATGTGTGCAAATACTCCCCCCCCCCCTTCTCTAATCTCTTCCTTTTTCTGAATATTATGCTATTGCCTAGCCCGGACCTGCCACTGACAACGATCTCAAGTGCCACTTACTAAAAACTAGACAAGCACCTACATACCAGTCTTTTTTTGCAAAAAGGACAAACAAGAGCACCATTCCTTTCACTTATTTTGGCTCAAATAGCATTACATGGTAAATTTGACATGAGTGGCTTAAAACCATGTAAATTGAGTGCAATTGAGTACCCAAATTGCTTCTTCAGCATTGTAATTGTAAAACAGATCAGAAAACAGATTCACTTTGTACAGTAGTTGGATGTGTATCATCATCTCACTCTCTCCTTTTGTGTCGTCTGCAAGAAGTTCAGAAACCGGAAGCATAGGGTTACCTCTGCTAGGTCGTGTGGATCTGGTTTGTGTGTGTCTGTGGGCAAAATGTTAACCCTTTAAGATAATTGCATGCCGTATGTGTTCCGTAAGCTACGATAATATAACTTGGTAGAAAGGAGGGGGTAGGGTGGGGTGAACATGTTGGTGATGTCCTGTGACCTTACTTGTGACCTCACGTGACATTTGGCTCATTCACAAACCGCGACAGCGATGACAATAGCGGTCCGAGGACCGAGATGTTTTTTTTGTGTTATTCTTGCACTTTTTACAAAGTGTGGTATTCCAGAATACTTCACGATGATCCTACGTTACCTTCCTGCATACGCATATTGAGCTGAGGTTTTGTCTGGGGGTGTTGGCTACAAACATTATGTCTGTAAAAAAATGTCCCTACGGCATGAAATTTTGCATAAAGGGGCGTTTACTACCGGTCATTTGTTCAGCTAAAGTTCCGCTGCAAACCATGGCCAGCAACATACAAGTACACCTAAACACCACAATGCTCCACACACAAAAGGATCAATGTCGTTGAACAACACAGCAACATCAACAATGGTGTATCCATGACTATGGAACAATAGCATACCAATTAACTTAAATTGTCTGTTTAAGGCATTATAAGCAAGTTGAAGCTGTTAATTTCTTGAAAATAGACACACCTTATCAAAGGTATCTTCACTTTAAAGTGGAATGGCAACGTTTTGAAAAATCAAAATTTCAATTTGCCACCAAAATTATAGTTCTAGGCCATTGGAAGAAATAAATATAATTTACACATAAAATAAACAATACCCAATGTCCCAAAACAGATAGGGACACAAAAGAGGCTAAAGACATCCACGGTAATTTGTAGCCTAACTTTAAGTTTCTGTAACTTTAATCAACAAATGTGTCAATTAATGAATCATGATAAAGGGGATGTACCCATGGATATTAAAACCACAAAGGTTACAGACGGTCAAACAAGGTGCATGCTATGGGATTCAACTCTGGTGTGTGTTGTGGTGTTTAACGCATTTCCGCGCCATCTCTGAATGTCGACGGGGTGGTGCATTAATTATAAAATAGTTCGGTTTACCCGTCAAGCGCGCTGAATGGATTTGGGTTTAATCATTCCAGGTGAGGGTTTGGAGGGGCTATGTATGTAAGCTTTTTCATAAAACCATGCAAAAATTTCAATTTGAAAATCTGAGGGCACCACTTATTTTTCAAATGTGCCAGTTCTCTGTAATTGGACAACTGTACCGGTGAGTTATGTACAAGTATCAGTCTCAGGTTGGCAAGTCTGCCACTAATCAGTGTCATAATTGCGATTGTTAATTGTCAGTGTTTAGTTGCATTTATGGCACCAATTTTTGGTAATTTTAGGATCACTTGGTAAAAAACAAAAAGTGAGGGTACTTTTTTAGAGGGCTTATTACAGACATTATGGAACTTGACAGTAATCTTCACACCAAAATTGGAATATACGTCATAAAGCTGTGGCTTGATCTTTGTATCATCTGTACTTGTTGCCAATTTTGAGAACAAAGGCAAAATTAAAACACTGGTTTAAAAAAGGCAGCATTTTAACAATTTCCATTAAAATTAGATTGATGTTCTACAAGAAATGCTACCCCAAGCAAAAAAGTAGAGGACACAACCAAAATAATGTTAGAACAGATTCTATTCCTAATAAATATAGCAGCACCAAACACAAATTTCACCAGGATACGATTTTGACAATGGGATACAATGACATGACCATGACCCTGGCAGACCATACTAATTCCAATAGCTGGGATTTTGTGTCAACAAGCACTATTACATGTAACTATCTACATAAAAATACTGGGGCTAACAATGACAGCTGTCAATTCTCCCATCAATCACTCCTGTCCAAATTGACTGATTCATATCCTTATCCAATGACAAGGATCATTTGCACTGATTCTTACACAGTGTACTAGTCAAAAATTCCAAGGAATAAGGGAACCTTGTATTAGTGCTGTCCTCAGATAAAACAGTAATTTCTTTTTCCCTATCCACCAAAAAAAATAGAATACAAAGCCTTCAAGATTCCCAATACAAATTTATACCAATTTCTTATTTTCAAGGCTTTACTGCAATAGCCATTTGAAATTTATGGTAGGATAGCTCCTCTACCTACTCAATTGAGTTCTTAATCAGAATTGTGGTATTTAGCACTGGTTAATAGGACTTATCTAATAAAGTAGTGTCTACATAAAAAAATTAACATTGTGGTCCTTGGACCGCTACGGGTTCGCCTGCCGGCCGTGGTTTGTGAATGAAAGGCCTCATATGACCTTGACCTTTGCTATGTGACCTTTGACCTTGATGTGTCCTTTGACCTCATAAACCAAGGCGAACTCGTATTTACGCGATGGTAAAATATGTCCCCGCCGAATGAATGTCGCGATCACTAACATGAGATAAATGCTATACACATCCCCACCCTCCCCAATACCACGCCAAACCCACCCTCCCAACCACCCGAAACACCCTACCCCCCTCCTCAATACCCCGCAACACCCCACAACAGCCCGCAAACACCACACCTCCCACATCCCAACACCCACCATCTCCCAAACACTCGGCAACACCCACCCCCTCTTACACACCCAACCCCGCACACCCCAACCTCCCGCAACCCACACCCAATACCCCGTAACACGTTCCTTCCCCACCACGCCACTCCCCTCCCCAACACTACTCTCTTCCTTCTTTGGTTCCCTTTTCTTCCTTGCACTACCTACCCTCTCCCCAACACCCGCAACACCCTACCCCTCCCCAACACCCGCCAACACCCCTCCCGGAGCATGCAATGCCCCTCCCAACAACATGCAAACACCCCCCCCCTCTCCCCAACACCTGCAACACAAATCCCCCAAACACCATGCACACAACATCCCCAAAACCCTGACAACACAACATCCCCCCAACACCCTGACAACACAACATCCCCCCAACCACCGGCAAGTGCTACAAATAGCCCCCGCCCCAAAAGCCCCCGGCGCCAGACACCCACCAACACTTTCTACAACACTCTGCAACACCCCCACCCCCTCCACAACCAACTCCGCAACACCCCACCCCCTCCACAACACCCAGCAACACCCCACCCCTCCCTATGGCATAGTAGGTCTCGTGTAGCGAAGGAATTTGCATGTCCGACGTACCATTTCAGAGAAGCATTACAGGCAATTTGCAATTTAATTAGCTCATTGCATACATACATCTGCATATATCACATACTTTCATATATTGCAATCCCCTATGGATAGTAGTTTCATGTTCGCCGAAGGAATTTTGCCTATCGGACGTACCGTTTCAGAGAGTTGTTACAGCAAGTATGCATAATTTAAATTATAATAAGAAATCTTTACTCTTCTCTTTCTTATATTGTTTTTAAAAAAAGATGTGCCCCAGGATATTCTTTCATTTGACAAGCGCAGGAATTTTGTAGCGATGTACCGTTTTGAAAAAATATAGTAATTACGCTGATTTTTGCATATTAATTAGATCATTTGCATCACTCAATTTGCCCGAAATACGCCCAAAATCTAATGCAGGTTGAGAACTCTTCAGCCCGCTTCCTTCCACCAAGTTAACATCATTATACGCCCTTATTACAGAACTCCACAAAAACTGTACAAAGGCTTGCAGGAGAAATTTTTCAAATTAATGCAAATTAGATTCTTACTTAGCATATTTTATGCCCAAAATCTACTCAGTTCAAGAACTCATCAACACCTTTCTTTCCACCAATTTGCCTCATTGTCGCCTTACGGAACTCCAGCTAAATTCATGTAACAACAACGTGGTTAACATTTTTATCACAGAGTGACGGACGACGAACGTACGGACGGACGAACAGACCTGCTCATTTTATCGTCCCTGTTCCGAACTTGGGTCTGCGGGGCAAACAAATGAGGGTTTCTGATGCAAATAAATACATCGCTTAAACCAAGTTTGGTTCCAATTGACTTCAACTTTATCACTAATTGAGGTCAATTTTAACATTTTCATCTTATCTTACAATGTGACCTCATATGTCCTTGACTTGGGTGTGTGACCTCTGAGCTCCTCAGCAAAGGAGGGATCCCATGTTGCAACCTATGACTCAGGTTTGGGGTTTAAATCCATCAAAGTATGGCAGATATTACAGGCAATGTTAACCTTTTTTCCGACAACATCATCAACAGAAACAGTGGACAAAGTTTCCTTCCTGCCTTAATAGAAGCCCACACAAAAATGCCTAGTACTTTATCCCGTAATCCCAACTTTATTCCCCAAAATTACCACTACATTCTACCATAATATATATTCTTAACTCTATGATTAACTTAGAAAAACTTGCTTGGTATATACTTAGATGGTAATGCAACACTGACATACCATATGGGAGCACAGGACTTGTACATGCCGCTGATCCCCTGACCTTTCACCTGTGGCCATAAAAAGTCACCTTAAATCCTCAGCCCATTGCACACAATTTCCTCGCACAAAAGTCTGGCAGATTATACCATTGTTTGAAATTGTTTTCAATTATTTAATTTTCCATGAGATTGACACCTACCTAGGTCAAGAAGACAATAATAGAATTCCAAGGGAAGGACTGTAATGGCTACCTCTCTTTCATCAAATTTGAGATTTAAGCCACTGGCAGTGATTTTTTTGTACAATTTTTTGCCCTACCCTCTGCTTCACAAATTGATAAATTATATCACAATGAAGTTAATTCAATCATCGACCATATTTTTTCATAGAACTCACAAATACAGGAATTTTACAATCCAAAGACCATTATTATACAGTGTGGTCTGCTCACAACTGTAAGTTATGCATACACTGTTTCAGAATTCGGCTACCTTACTGAAAGTCTGCATTCTTCTCATACTGTTTTTTTCATGATTTGGGCCTACCAAATTCACTCTAACCATTTATATAGGGTTATGAACGGAATCCTCCCATTCTCGAAGTTTTGGGGAAGAAGTTTGAAGATGGTTTCTGTAGTTTGAAGGATGCTAATCAAATTTTTGGGCCAACCTCTGGGAAATTGGGGAACTTTGTAAAATAAGGGGATTAAAATTTGTACAGGGGTAAATTTTGTGTTTAATTCCACCAATGTTTTGTCCTATTATTGGATTTAAAAAAAGGCATAGTTTGTATAGGTTCCGAACCTTTATTTTTTACTCGCTACAGCCTGATAAGGTCAAGATCATTCTGGGGCAAAAAAATCCAGTGCCAGATTTTGTTGAAACGGTGGTCAAATTATTGCCCTGATCATACTGAAGCATAAATTAATTTCAATTCTTGGGTGACAGCTCTGTATCATTTGAGGTCAAGTTTTTGGTGACCCTATAGACCCCTGTAGAAACTTGTTACATTTTGCCCATGATTATGAAACCACTGCCAACATTGTAATTTAATAAGGCAAACAACAATTTTGGACACCAGTTTTCAACGAAATCGGAGCACTTGGTAACGTTTAACCCCCCCGCCCCGGATGACCTTGAACCTTAATAGGGCTGTACCTGTTTTAACTTAAGGTCGGAACCTGGACAGCTATAACCTTTTTTTAATCCTTATAATGGACAAATACATTGGTGTACATTAAATAAAACAGATTTGACTTGATTTTCAAATTTACCCCTGTACAAATTTTACCCCCTTATTTTACAAAAGTTCCCCACATTTCCCAAGTTGGACCCAAAAAATTCTGATTCAGCACCCTTCAAACTATATAAAAACATCTTCAAACTTCCTCAAACTTCTAGAGTGGGATTCTGATTTATAAACTCTACTATTACACAAATTATTATATTCATGGTTGTCCCAAAACCTAATTTTTTTTATGCATTTCATTGTATTGATTCTGGTAAAATAAAATCACTGACACAGTGCACTGAAAAGGGCCAATATGAAACTTTCCAATCAAATTCCATCCCATAATTTTTTTTTAGAAAACAGCAAAACTAATGGCCAAGAAAGTCTAAAAACATGCAGAGTTTTAAATTGCCTCATGGTAGCCCCTCAACCAGCTATAGTTTCATCAGAGCCAAATCAGCCAGGCTTAATTAAGCAATCATTATGTTACAAATTAACATGATAAAGCACACAATAAACACCAGTGCAGCACGTCGGGTGTTTAATAGTATGCATCATACACAATGTTTATTCATAGAGCTGATTAGAACAATGTTTCCTTGACACAAATAAATTATAAAGACATAATAACTTTTGCATATTAAGTACTAAACAAACTATATACCACTCAGAATGGAGTAATCCCAACAGCCCTGAAGGATGTCTTCTAATGAGAATTAAGGCTGGACACTCACGATTTGGCAATCTTTTGCTTTAACAATTTAGCACACTAGTCCTGTTAATACAGCTCTCCCTGGCTTTTCCAAAGTAACAGCATTACAAAAATTACATAAGCACACTGTTAATTGACACTCCTTACAGATGTATTGAAATTTTGCCAAATGTATCAGTGACAAATACTGTCAAGAGCAATTGAGATACATGTGTGATTTAATGCTAGAGTGTCGTCATGCATGTATTCCGTAGAAGCGATCATTTCCCCAGGATCACTCTTACTTGAAGAATCTGTCAGCTGTTATTCATGTCGCCTGGGGTGTGAGGAAACAACATGCATTACCAAATACATATCCCCCTCCCCTAAGTAACAGGCATGCCCCTTCCTTGATTACAACCAGTCAAGAAAAATGGTGTCCTTCACCCCATCTGCCCCCAGCCTGCAGCTGAGAGCCATCCATTGCAGCTTAGTTGTCTCTCCTCAGGTGCAGACAGCCTACCCTCAGCCACTCAACTCTGGCCTCATATTTCATGGTTGCTTATTATAGAACCTGATGGTAATGGCAGGTGTATATAGCGGTATGGCTGTAAAGTAAGCAATTCCGTACATATGGCCTGTTTTTGCTACACTATATCACTGCTGCTACTGTAGTTCACTGCCTAGAAGTTATATGCTTTTTGCTGCAGTCAAATGGTTCAAAATCTTTTTGTGCTGATTATTTTTTTTGGCAGTTCATTTGTCACCCTAAGTGGCATGGTTCAATCATTACATTCTGCATTTAGTAGGTCTAATCCAAATATTTGTCCAAACAACTCACAGCACGGTAAACAAAGTAACCTGGTATTGTTACAAATGGGTGAGGGCCATCCCATGTTGGTGTTTTTTCTACCTTTCCCTTGTCTTCTCGTTTGTTTCATTTGGCATTCTCATAACATGGTGTGCCCACTTTGCATCTATAGTAATGTCATAATTGAACTTCACTTCCAATCAGGTGATACTTAAAAAAAAACCTTAAAGGTGCAACGAGATCAGATTTCAAGCCATCCTATTTTTCCTGTGATATGTATGATTTCATATAGTTTGGACACTCAATAGATTCACTACCTTTTATAATGCTATAGAAACTTAAAATGAAAACAAAAGGTGATTTGTATATGCTTATATAAAAAATACAGGTGAATCCTATTGCTCCATAAGACATTAGAAATTTTCAACAATTTTTTTTCGTACCAAAGAAACTGTTCTCACAGCTTAATCCTTTCAGAAGGGGATTTTTGATAGAAGAGCTTTACATTAGTGCAAAAATCACAACTATCACATTTTTATGGACACCTGTTACTTGAAATCTCTTGTTGCACCTTTAAAGGGAGATCCAATACCCATCTTTAAAATTCACATGCTGATATTTGCATCTGTTTTGATATGCGAGCTAAAAACATGATTTTTGTAAGCCCCATAGAATACTTTGTAAATTACTATAAATTGGTCAACCAAAATGAAGTATGTTTCACTCATAACATCCAAACCAAGCACCCTTTACAATCGCCAAGATTTCACAGGATAAGTGAAAATCTGGGGTCCTGGGGGAAAGGCTATAAGAGAGTGGGTCATGACTGTTAACATACAAACATACATACATACACAGAGAATGTTGGACTGGTGTCTCATTTTCCCTAAAGGAGACATAAAAATCAGTTAATTTGAAGGTCTACAGATTTTCTATCACAGAGTAAATACTTTAATGAGCCAACACAAGGCAGAAAAGAGTGGCCTAATTATGGTATTGGAAGTTGGATCAAAGCATTAAGCAAGTGTACAAACAGCTTTACCTCCAGACCAAAAGATGGTTCATTAAGTCCTTAGAAAAACTGATATTCTATTATCACAATCTACTAAACAACATGTCAAAGGTTAATGCACCTAGTTTGGAAAGCTTGAAAGAGTGCTGATCCAGCATGGTTCCAGACTGACAGAAATTCTCTTGAATGTAATACCAATGTGAAAGACCTGGATTACCTGAGCAAATTACTTTTCCTCCGTTCAATACGAGGGTTAAGGGCAAAGAGGCCCCAATTGTAATAGCTGCCAGGTGTTAGATTTGGCAGGTATAACACTCATTAAGAACACAACTGACAAGTGGCAGCTATTGCAGATGGGCCTTTTTGCAGTAAACCCTCGAATTGTGTGTTAAAGGTTGTAAAAGATTAATGTGATCAATTTAGAATGCAAGTTGGGGACAAAATTATTACTTGGAGTTAATCCACAAAAATATCGGAGAAAAGAGCAACCTGTTATGTGGTTGGGCACAAGGTTCGTGCCTTGCCTAAGGTTAATTGGCCGTGGACAGACAGCAAAGTCATGTTGGATTTGTGACGAAAAGACATTAATGTTACCAAACTGTCAAGAAAAAAGTAAAGCAAATTGCAGGCTATGCAATTTCTTCCTTTAATGTGTGATCCAAAAGAGAACCAAAAAAAACCATATCAGTCAAGCAATGGAGGGAGGGGAAGGAAAGGATCTCAACATTGAACAAGTTATATACACTAGTTATGTTCATTGAAAAAAAAAAAAAATACCATGGTTCTGACCCTTCATCCACAAACTTTACCTCTGGAAAGAGTTGGGGGGAGGAGTAACTTTAACGAGGTGTATGTTTCAATGTGACATTGCCAAGATTGAAGATATATTAATCCTTTGAACACGGAAAGAGACTACAGTCGCTCAACGGTCAACATTTGTCCAATTTTGTGACAAAAAGGTCAAAATATTAATTTCCAGTGCCATATCAGAATCAGAATTGGAAAAAAGGCATCTAAAAATAAAGTCCAACAAAAACAAAGCCGTAAAAAATAGTCTGCGGATATTCTTTTTGATGGCTTTCCACATGACCTGCAAGGCATTTGTGACCGCCCATTTTAAAGCCATGACAGTATGGGCGATATTAGTATACGAATGGCCCGTGTCGGGCGAAAGGTGTTAAGGTTGTATACAACATAATTTTGATATTGCATGGTAGGCAAGTTGGAATTATTTCTTCACGGTAAAATTTCAGAAAAATGCACCCAATTATGTCAAAAATAATTTTTGTTTGCATTATTCAGAATGGCAATTAAATCCACCACTCGAAGTGGAAAAAGCTAAATAAAAAAAAGGTTGTCGTTGTGTAATGAAGGATTTTTAAGTATTTCTGTGACGAAAAACAAGGTGTTTCTCTATAGGTGATTAGGACAGGCAGGCACCGTTTCAAAGACTACTTTTTTCTGTTTCTTTTCTACCGTTTGTCCAATGAGCCCCATCAATGGTCTCGCTTCTCAGTAATGTTCGACAATAAATTAAAGGCCCAAATTCAGAGAGAAATTTTGTAATCCTCAGAAAAATCTCCTTGTTTCTTGTTAAATGGAGGTCAATACAAAAACAACAGCACATCCAAGAAGTCTCCATTTTAAGGTTGCATTTGTGATTTCAGCCCCTGTTGTTGATTCATTGTTCAGTAGAATCCTTGAGAAAAACCTTATTCACAAAATTTGAGTTGATCCCAATCTTGGCGGGTTTTGTGTTATGAGCAATTGTGGTTTTTTCCCACTGTCCCCGTTACAGACAGAAAATACCCAAAATTGGGAATTTATAACAAGATTACGAACCCTATTTGGCACGTGTAAAAATTTAGGCTAACGTTCAGATGGATAAATAAAAATCTAAACTTTTTATGCGGACGTCGGGGGGGACGAGGGGTAGTGGAATCCAGAAAATGCCCCTTGAAGAAAACAGGAAAAAACCTTTTGCAGTGGAGAAAAAGGTTTATCAGTGGCTACAGCTCTAGATACAAACTATAAGTTGTGTTTAACCAGGGTTGACACGAACATGATGTGCTATATCAATATCCCACCTCCAGAGCTAGAGAAATGGGACATTAGTATGTTTTTCTTCTGGACTGGTTTATTGTAGTAGGGATGGGTATTTGCTTTGTTCTATTCTTAAAATATAAGATAAGAAAAGAAACCATGACACATAGTTTATGATCATGTTCCCATGGACTGGTTTCAACTGCAGTTGGGGGGTTGAATCATTGCAACATTTTATTTAAATTACTCCCCATCCAATTAAAGCTACATTTGTTTTGCTAATCGGAGAGAACGTGGTGTCTTTGTATGAGGTATCAGATTTGTGTAAGGTAATCTTTGGCCATTAGGGCTTATAGGGGACAGACATAAACATGACAACCCGTTAACAGTGTACAGGTGCATGCACTTTGGTGCATGCCAAAAAGCTTGAAACAACACACCCCACCACACACACCACACACACACAGTTTAACATACATACCGGGGTATTGTAAGCATACTTGGGAAACAACTACACCCACTTCCAGGGGCTTACAAAATGCTAAATGATTATACTGCAAGGTAAAAAGAAAAAGTAAATTGGTTTTTTTTTTTTCAGGAACAAAGAATAATGTAGTTTGTGCGGTGCCAATGGCAAGCAAATAAATGGGAAACATTCTTAATGTGTTAAAAAAAAATAATAATGATTGTTTTTTGTGTTTTTTAATTGTTGTTTGTTTGTTCTTATACTTTATTAGGTTAAATGGCTGTATGTGGGCTGTTATAGGCATAATCCTCTTAGGAAGGACGCCGTCATACAAAAAATCCGGAAATTGAACCTTGAATTAAATTCAATTTCAGCCTTTGTTTACTAAAAGGATAAAGCCCCAATACAAAGGAAGGCGGTAGGGAATGATTTGTTGGCCCTATGCCATAATGATGAATAACAAAAGCCATTTCACCCTACATAATAGCAATATAACCATATTTGATAGGTGAACAATTATTTAGACAGAATTCTAGGATTTGTATGACAGAGTGTCTTTAGTAAAATCTTGTTAGAAATAGCCCATCACAAATTATTGAAATTTGCAATATTTTTAAAATTTGGACATATATGCATGATATAATTTCTGGAATGGTAGCTATGGGAGTCAGAAATATTTGTGAAAAAAAGTCAAAATTTAATTACTTTTGCATATAAAATTTTTTAAAGTAGAAAACATTAAAATAGCAGCTTGATAAAGCAATAAAATACATAAGAATATTGTAAGAATGTGAGTTTGCAAAGTTACATCATAACTTTTGAATGAACGATCGTGGTTTTGTTAGTTTTTAAAACCAAAAGGCAATATAAAGTAAATTTTTATCTCAATTTTTATTTGTAGTTTTTGGTTATTTTTTTAGACTTCGATGGATACTCCCGCCTTAGATTACTATGCAAATGCACATTTTTCCGATTTCTTACTAAACCGGTTGGTTACTATCTCTATTTGCAGGGGGTAGGAAACAACGATCTGCCTCGATTGGGCATGGGGATTTCAAACGGTAATTTGTTGGAACACTGTTTACTTGCATTTACTATGCAGTCCCTCTGTCCTCAGGACATTACAAAATCAAACTTTTAACCTTCGTCAAAAAGATCTAGTAATATCAATATCATGATAATTTAGGGAAATATTATTAATGTCAAATCCCGTCGAGGTTAGTGGATTGAAACCTTGCTGCAACAGTGTAATTTCCAATAACGGGCATTTAAGATTAAATATTCGTGACCAGGCCCTAGTCTTTAGTCAAGCACTCTGTGTGAAACCGTTCGTATGCGTAAGATCGCCCTCCTCGGTAAATTCTTGAAAAGACTTAGCACCCAGAAGTTGAGGCTGTTTTGAATTTGCTGCTGCTGTTAAGTTGGCATGACAATGTCATACCCGCCTGATAATTTTGGGACAATAACATCACTCCTCTCTTCTACCACATATAAACCATGCACTGGTAAACCTAGGCTTTCCCCCCAAAAAGTGTTTTTACTGATAATTTACTCAGATCATACATAAACTCACACCACAAACATTGGTTAGTATTGTTTACATCTCCTTGGAATCATTTGTCCAATTTAACACCCTGTCGCAAAACATCCTGACCACAACCCAGCTTTAAAAAATAATAAAAATGTTCTAGAAAAGACACGTGCCCCACGTCACTCTACAAACACTGCCAAATGTGGGATGACAGTCTCAAATCCTTGATTGAATCCGGCGGACAACGCTTGTAAGGCATTAACAAGTTCGCAAGCGTCTAAATTACCCCTGTACTAAATTACCAGTACAAATTACAGCAGCCGATTTGAAACAATCAGCCTTTCTGGTCACTAACATGTCCAAGGCAAGGTTGTGGATGGATACTACATATACATGAAGGTATTTGGTTGAAAACTGACTTGTTCTGTATAACCGTTAGGTATTATTGGGTTAGTATTTACAACCCATGCTTTTAAAGTTGGTTTATCTTGAATTTGGGAATGAAGAACACTAGGGGCAAGGTAATTTTAGTTTTTCGATGTCAGTAAATGTTACCTCCCCCCCCACCTTTATTTATGCCAACTGCCTTAAATGCTTGATATCTTGTTGGCAAAAAAGAACTTTAACCATTTACAAAAAATGTTGAGAAAAGGTCACCAACATGTTGCGCTTCTGTGGATTAAAGGCACTATCAGTGATTCACTACAAAAAAGTCAAACTATTCCCATGTAGTTATGAAGTCTGCAAATTTGCCTAAGTTTTGACAAAGGGAAGAAAACAGCTGTGTTCAAAGATATGAATTCTCCATTACGTGTGTAGGAAAGGGTCTGTAAGACAGTAATGACATGAATATCCGATTTTGTCTTTTATTAGTTGGGCTTTCAGTCTTCACTTGCAGGGTAGGTTAAGATTGCCTATATATTATGTGTTAACAAACGTGTGCGTATATGATTTTTGATGTGTTACATTTTTGATTGGCAAATAACTGGATTTATACATCGGTTCCTCTACGCTGTGTTGTCTGCCGTCGTGGTTTGGGAATGATAGACCTAACATGTCCTTCTGACCATATGGAGACCTTTGACCTTCATAAACATGTAAACTCCATAAACCAAGTTTGGTTCCAATTGAACTTCACTCAGTTCAACCTATTTTATAACTTAACCTGTCACATGACCTTTTTGTCCTCGTGTGGTAACCGTTGACCTCATCAACAATGAGGAATCACATTTTACACCTATGACTCAAGTTTGGTTCCAATTGACTTCACTTTTCAAATGAGGTCATTTATAGATTTTCAGCCTATTTTATTTTTGTTTTTTTTTTTTTTTAAAAAAAACAGCTTGACCTCACATACCTTTGACCTCAGTATGTGACCCTTGAACCCTCAGAATGTGACCTTTGAACCTCAGTAAATGTTACCTTTGGACCTCATCAACAAATGGGGGGATCCATGGTTGCACCTTGACCCCAAGTTTGGTTAAAACCATCAAAGATGTGGATATTACAGGCAAATGTTAACCCTTTTCACAACAGACATCACAGTATCAAAACATCACAGACATCAACAACATCAGACAATCATCAACAACAGTGGACAAAGTGATCCTATGTGTCTTCCTGCCTTAGGGCAGGCAACACATCACAAGGTAAAGTCTCAAATTATTGTCAGTAGTATTTCTCACTTATTTTCTTGATGATTGGCTAACCAATTTTGTTACAATTATTTGGGAATTTTTTGCAGCATGAACCTAAGCCAAAACATTTTGTCTTAGAACCCCTGCATGCACAGCTAAGTAAAATTAGAATAACGTGATGTAATTGGATGAGCATTTGGGAACCCTTGTGATTAGAGTCGGGGACAGCTAAGGCGACCAATGCGCGTCTGACGTAATTAGATGGTGCAGACCAAATGGCGGCCTTGAATAATAATATGTGACATTTAAAGACTTATTGAAACAGAAAGTTACTTACATGAATTATTGGTCGTGCATCTAAAACCAGACGAAGATAGGCAAGTTTTGACATTTTAAATTCATATTTTTTTTCGACAATTGCCCCGCCATACTACACATTCAAACCACGCTGATTGACAAACCCCGACATACGCGCAATTGGTCGGGCTACTTCTGTCCCTGACTCTAGTTGTGGGTAAAAAAAAATGGCCGCAAAATGGCAAAAAAGGGCTGATTTTTTTTTTTTTTTTTTTAACATTGCTTTTTTTGCCAAAACTTCTAAAAAACAATAATGAAAAAACACCCCATGAACATATATTACTTGCCCATGTTTTAAGCCAAATTTTTAGCCTAATCCAAACTATCAAAAGCTATAGCTAGGAAAAGTATTTTTTAATTTATTACATTTACAGTAAAGTTCTGTCAACTCAAATCTTCACAAAAGCATTGGTCTAATTCTTTGACCTGTTGAATCTGTTATACTAAATTTTCATTTTACCTGGTAAAAAACCTGTACCAATTAGAGTAAGAACAAAACTGGATCATTGGCAGATCATAACATCACCCCCAACCATTCACATTTTCATGTGTCAAGCCAGTCTGCAAAAAAATCTGCAAGCATACATGCATACATGAATTATGACTTTTTGTTTGTGTCCTTGCGTGTATAAACATAAATTGTAATGATATTAACGTATACGAGCTGATCACTAACGAGCGTATATCGAAGAAAAAATACTGGAAAATCACAACACCCTTGTGTCTGGACGTTTGTGCCACCTCGGTGCACAAAGAGGGAAAAGTGATCGCTCCTTTCTCATATAGCTTCCTCCTGGCATTTGCTGCTACCCTATTTAGCTAATTACAGTGTGCATTAAAAAGTGTCAATCAATTACGAATGATGTACTTTGCAATTCAGCAAGACCAGCTTTGTCTACATACAAATTTTTTTGTAGTCCTCTAGCCTTCTATTTAATAAATTTATCTTCCACAAAATAAACACATTTTTAGGACAGATTAAGAGAATCAAGAAAAATAAGTCAACATCACAAAGTGAAGCATTCTTTTATTGCAGATACACTATACACAGGAGCGTGCTGAAAGAGGAAAACCATGGACTATTGGTCATAACCTGATGTTGGCTTGCTTGCTCGCTAAAATAGAATGCTTAATAGAGCGGCAGGGCTTAGGGGATTACTGGCACATGTAATTTCCTTCACGCTAGACTGACTTTAAACCTCAGAGCACATTGCACGTGCTCTTGAGCTGAGGAGAAGTGGTTGACAGAACTGGCTCATTATTGGTAATATAGGTGTTTGGGTTGATGAAAGTGAGAGATGTAAAATAGAATGAAAAGGGAGAGGAAGCAATGAGGTATGATGGTGGCAGTAGTGAGAGAAGCTGGAGGCGAGCTCCAAAATAGGCTACTAGCTGGCTGAAACTTCTAAAAATAGGAAGGGGTAATTTGCCCAAAAAAAAGATTAAAAGAAAGGAAATAAAGACAACTAACAATATGAAATTTTCGTATACACCCGGACATGTTCATTTATTTATTTATAACATTCGGCATTTGCCACTTACCCGACAGAACCCATTGTTGCTATAGGTCTATGCATTAAATTCAAGGTATGCCTCCAGAACAGCGGGGAAAGATTTAGGCCTATTGGGAAGAAGTCAGATTTTAGATGCAGGAGGAATTCCCACAGGACACTGGTTTGACCAGGAATCGAACCCGGGTCGCATTGATGAAAGGTGAGCGATCAAACCGCTAACCCAAATCGCCCTCCCAAATCAGAGTGGATAAATGTAGGATAAGTCAAACTGGTATCTGCCTGTGCTATGAACTACACAAATCTTACAAAATCGCAAAACAAAAAAACAAAAGAAACAAGGAGAAAAGTTAACAAAAACAGCCTGGAATCTGTTATTTCTTTCATATTTGGGCAAATACCTTTGTCTCTTGCACTACTCTTTCTTTTCTGTTTGACCTGAAGTAATGGTGAACTGGTATGTAAAATGTATGGTCCACTGTGCTATCTCCTTAGGCCAAGATTAGACTTTGTCGGGCCAACCAATTTTACATTATGATTATTATTATTCATTAATCTATGCTTACAATCAGGGTTGGTGATGGAATAGCTTGGAATGAGTCAATAGTCCTCATGTATAAAAAATGGCCTACAAGGAAAGCAAGCTTAAAAACCCACAATTACCACTACCGTTAAAATTCCAATCATAATATAAAAGATTGGCTACCCAGTTCAATCTTACCAGCTTATGTGAAGGAGTATAAATCCATGCTACAGTAATCAAAAACAAGGGTAATTTACAATCGGTATCCTTTGTTAATTTCCTACGCCTAACATAAAGGTTCCCCATCTAAGCACTACCTGACAACCAGCCCAGACTCTCAGTCAATGACCTTCTGTAACATCTTTTACTTGGAGAAGCTGGACTTACTGTCTATCAATATGTGATGTTGCTGGATGTAGGGTATTGACATCATTGAGCAAACTATATGTTGCTTATTTAAATGAAAGAGGCAATTTAATTATTGGCTAATTAGAAGCCTTTTTAAAAACAACATTACTCACTACTACAATTTCATGGAATGTGTTGGATGTGAACAAGTAGTGCAAATTAGTTTTTCTTTCGAGTTTGAGTGGAGACAGTGAATAGAGTTAACACCATTTCTCCTTAACGGCTCTTGTCTTCAATAGCACAACTATACAGACGATAAAGTTTGATTCTTCAAATATATTTGAGAAAATGGCAAGCATTGAATTAAAATAAATCTGAACGTAAGATTAGGTACACATACTACACTTAGGCCAAAGTTTTTGGTAAATGGGGGGGGCAATCCTGCGGATCATAAAATTCACCTTTTTGAAGTCATCGCTAGGACTTGTCAATCAAAGTGGGATTTTAAGATCGCAGATATGAAAATAAAACCAGAGACTCAAAGAGCATTGTTGAAAATACTAGTTGGAAAAAGCCCACTGTCAACAATACCATAAACAGTGCAGTTCCTTACAAAATTAATTAAACAAATCTTTGCAGGGAACTTTTATCTTCCTGCAAAAGAGTCATTAAGATTTTTTATTTTTATTATTTTTAAACTAATTTGTGAAACTCTAATATGCCACACAATCAAACACAGGCAGCTAACCCCGGGGTTAATCATTTGACATCTTGCATATTAGCTTGTTAAGTTTCCAGGAAATCAGTTATTTATAAGCGTGGTAAGTTTTTCTGTTTTTCCCTTTGTTGCCCCTAAGTAGATGATAGACCAAACTGCTAGAATAGCCCACGAGTGTTGATCTGACAAAGTGAGCACATGTAGTTTGAATTATGGACAGTGTGGGGAATGGACACAAACTTTTTAGCTTGCTGATCTCTAGCCTATCTTGTAAAATTAATTTTACATTTTGGATATGGAAAATTTGGTTAATTAATAAGAGCGTGAGAGATGTCTACAGGATGATTGAAAAGAAGTTTACCATTTTTGTTGTGGTTAGTAAAAATTTAGAAAAGGAAAGTTATCAAAGTAATATTACATTGAAAATGATCAACGACTAAGAGGTCATAATGTTATTTTTTTTACATATAATAATTGCCAAACCCAAAGTTAGATTCATTGATAAAATTCACCCATTTTCCTGAAGGTACACCTCTGGGTTAACTTGCATTAGTTTCTATTCATGCCAACAATCAAGCATGAAACAAAACAGAGTGTGCATTGGTTGCAACATTTTTTTAAAAAATTTTAACTACTTAGTTCTCCAGAGAAAAAGGATATAAATATAAAATCGATATGTAAATATACCGTTCTGCTGCTATCCCCTAGGAAAGCAAGGGACACCTTTCGGAACTAACACCTATAAGTAATATATAACGCTTTCTCTACCAACCATGGCTTGATAGCTTATTGGCAAGAGCGCTGTGTGGTAATACGAGGTCGCCGGTTCGAATCCAAGCCAAGCGCACATGGGTTATTTTTTCAAACACATAACGTTCGCTGGCGGATCTCCAACATTTTTTTTGTCAAAATGAAATTTGGGCTTTTTGAACACATACTCAAGAACCATAAATCAAACTATAAGCTCATCTTTCTATTCGTCAACAAATAGATAATCTAAACTATTTTTTCATAGCAAAATGTTTCTGCAATTATAATTGTTTCAAAACAACAAAACATGTAATGAAGAGTTTCTCTAAGAGAATATACCAATTGGAAACAATGTTAACTCGACAACATTAAAAGTCGATATCTTTAAAATTGTCATCATTTAAAATTTAGAGGTAGCCAAGCCAAACTTCTCTGATTTGGCTCCTGGAAAGGCATTCCAATTTCAGAAAAATTAGTTTTTTTGTTTTTTTTAACTTTGATTTTTTTTTGAAAACGTTAAAAAAAAATTTAAAAAATCCGACCTTGACACATGGGGGTGGGGTTTTTTTTTTGGGGGGGAGGGGGACAATGGGGCAAGTCAATTACTCTGTGAAAAAAGCTAAACCTTCCTATTACATGTTAGGCCCTGTCAGATTGAGGCTCCTCATTGGTGTGCCATGGATGGCTTTGAGGCCTGATCCGCTGGGTTTCAACAAAAAAAAGAAAAACAAAAAAAAAATCCAGAAACTGACATGCATAGCTAGGTGACAGCAGATTGGCCCTATAGGGTGATGTGATTGGCTTATTTGGGGCTTTGGGTTGTCAGAAGAAAATTAAAAAATTTCAGCGTTCCACCAGACGCATGTGACATCCGTCGTCGCAGTTTTGAATGGCGCCAAAAGTAACATGAGGTCACAAGGGTCAAATGAGTTCACAACAATGGTCAATACTCAAGTTCCATTGCATGGCAAAGATCATGAAAATGTGCGCACATATGTGGAACAGCAGGCAAATATTCGGGTTAACATTGAGGTCAACATTTTACCAAAGAAGACAGATGGACGAAGAAAGAACCACAAGACAAAGCAATACCTATGTGCCCTCTTGCAGACGGACACAACAATGAAAGGTGCCAAAGTGGCCAAAAACCAAAACGTTGTTAATGAAAAAAAACCGCATAGTGCTGCCTACTGGGCAATACACTCCCCTTTTCTCCTCACACTACATTACACAATAATTCTGTTTTCAAAAGCAAAATTCCTGTTTGCGACAAAAGATAATTGAAATACATTTTACAGGTACGGTTAGTAAATGCATCTTCAATATAATTAAATGCAAGCTGCAAAGGGTATTCTGAATATTCTGTAAACAGAAGCCCTCCAGATTCAGCTAAACATCCTCGGCTCGTCTCTCTTCATTGCCACTTCAGCTGAGAGTCAAATTCTCAAGAGTCCATTTGTTGCAGGATGAACCACTTGTCAGCAGCCAGCCTGGCTAACAGACAAAGTTTTATCTTTTGGGCTTTTCAAAATCTTAAAGAGACATGATGAGATTTCCAAAGAAGCGCCCCCAATTTTTCTTTTTTTAAATTCAAATCCCATTTTGTTTTGCATCTTTGGAATGCTTACCAATGTATTAGACTACACCTGACTGATCAGCTGCTTTTATAGTAAGATGATGATTTAGTACTTTCTGTACATGCAACGCAGAATCAGCAGGTGTTTCTATGGGGACAATTACGATAGCAGCCACGTTCAAAACAAGTTTGCGGATTTCTTTTGGCCTTGTTTTGTTTAATAAGCCTTCGAACGTACTCGGTAGGTGGTCTACAACCGATCCATGAATTTGAGAGAATTTGTATCCTCCAAAAATCTCCTCCTGTCACTTTTAAGTGATAACAAAAAACTGAATGGTGCCTGTATACATATACATGCCATGCCTTGTATGTGTAGTTCTTATTTACGCGCATCCACACTGCAGTGTAGCTATGTGTATAGAATGGGAAGGATAAAGAGTTGGTGTGTTTGATTAACCCGTTAGATGCCATCATATCCTTCTGTTGCCTAGTTTTCTTAATTCCTCTTATCTCCTAAATCATCATCTAATTGACTGATCACAACACGGGTTGGCCTAATCAGTGGGTGGAGGTACCCCTCTACTTCCCTCAAATTCAGTTGGTTCTCTGACATATCCCTATACAAATTGGTACGCTGCATACCGGTTTCCATGGATAAGTTCATCGCGTATCCAGAAACCTGCTTTTTTTTTTTAAGGACGCCCTTCTTGGGAAATGCACATATCACTCTTGCAGCTAGCTGATCTGATCAAACTCTGATAATGAAACCGACATAAAACTCGCTGACCCTATGGAATTTTACCAAATTGGAATCTCTTCAGGAAATAACATTTTTTTTTTTCAGCGTGGGTCTACAGCAAAGTTTCTTTTCTCCCTCTGTGATAAGTATCTACTATATAACACAGAAGAAATTTAGTCAATAGACCTGTTCCAACATATCTAGTTTGAGCCTAGAACTATTTGTCTCATGCAGATACCCTTGTGTAGCATCACCTGCTTACCCTGCAGGCTCAGGACTGAATGCATACATATTGCATGCCTAGTTTGTCTGGCTGGGCTACTGCCAGCTGGCATGGTACATCAGGTCAAGTTAACAATGGCTTTAGGCCCTTCCAATAGCTCTCAGGCGCTCTAATGTAAGACAGCAAGGCCTTTTCTGTGAAATGGATAGGGATTTTTTGTTAGGGAATTGCAATAATTGTGCTATGCTATATACTGGCCGTCTTATCCTTTTGCTCCCATAAATTGGTAAACGTAAGTCCTTTTTACAATCCACCAGCCGTTCAACCATAATTTATCTCCTGGAAGTAGCTTGTCAAGGGTTAAATATACGCCAGGCCAAATTAAATTAAATTTAGTGAGGATATAACAAAAATAAATGTATCTTAGGGTGGGGGAGGAACAAGTTGATAGAGTAGAGCTATGGAGAGAGTAGGGGTGGGGGTCGGGGCTGGGGGTGGGTGGGGACAAAAATTAAGAGTTCCACCCTCTTGCACTCTGTGTAGTTATGTGAGCATCAAATGGCTTTGGCTAGATTAAAGGGCCATGGCCCAATCCCAAATAGCCACATTCCCAAACCCCAAAATGTTTGGTGTCTAGAGAAAGCTCTATTCTTCTCATTACCCTGGAAAGTCTTATGTGCTAAGGCGAACAAAAAAAGAAAACCCTGTTTTATGGGCTAGCGACTTTTCGATTAGGGTCGGTCGGTCGGGCGAATGTTTTTTTTTTTTTTATTTTGTTTCTTTTCTGGAAGTCAAAATTGGCCCAAATAGCCCCGAAAATCTGAAAAATCAAGAGAAAAATGAAAATTTTTACAAGCAATTTTCTTTGTTAAAAAATAGCCCAAATTATAAATTTGGCTAAAACCAGGCTGATGTTACATGATTTTTGGAAAACTAAAAACCAAAATTCTGCAAATCTGAAAAATCGGGGGTCGGTCGGGCCCGGTAAACAGGGGTTTTTTATTTTCGTCGCATAAAGATGGTTTTAGTTTTTGGATTTTATGGCAAACTGACCATTTTGGTTGGCCAATAGAATTTTTAGCAAGTACTGCTATGGAGCTTACAAAATCCATGTTTTTTGCTCTTCACATCAAACATTGATCAAATATCAAGTGTGGAAACTTGAACAAATGGACTATTTGTTCAGGTCCTTTAATCAAGATGAAACACTAATATACTATTGGACCAATCCCCCTTTAAGTTCAGGGGAGTGTTGCTCTCTACTCCCTATGGGGATGTGGACTTCACCCTTACTCCACTATCAAGTTAACTTCAGAGCCTAGCTTTGAACACAAATGGTCAGTGGTTTCCAGTTGAGATAGCCTTCAGACCTAGGAAAGGGGCTGCCCATCCACACGTAATGTGACTAGGTTTTCATTGACACTGTGTGCCACATAGCCTGGGCACAGTAGAACAAGTAATTCAGGCTGGAAACAATGCCAAATTTCCGGGAATACATCCCTATTGCAAAAATTTTAAATTTCCCTCCAGGATTTCAAAAGTTCCCTTCAATTCCCATTATTCTTTATTTAAAGGAAAAATATCAACTTTTTCTGGTGACAATCATCCCGATTCCCCCACTTTTTCCAGGCAATGCTTAGTATTAAAGGGATAATAATAGACATATCTGCCAAATTCTAGTACTCCTTCTTGTTGTGGAAAGAGTCTGATACAGTGATGCCATAGATTCTACTGTGTACAATTAATGTTACTCTTAGGAAATCGAGACCATCTCTCTGCACAACAGCTCGGTTTCCAATTGGGCTTATCCTCACTATCCTCATTATGTTTGCCAACCCAATGACACTTCAACACTGACAATAATGAGGGTAAATGGGTGGACCTTTAGTCCTCTGGAAAAAAAGTGCTAATTAAAGGTGCTTGTTCCGATCGTCGTTTGGGACCCCCTGAATGTAACCTGGAAGTAGTACTCAATTGGTGATTCAGATGAAATGCTGTATTTTTCGCATTGCTTGCCTGAAATTTCAGCTTTCAATCCATTCTGTTTCTCAAGATCAACTGACAAACAACTGCTGTTTTAATGGTATAACCCACATATTAGACACATTAGCCCTACGCGGCCGAGAGGAATGAGAGCCCGAAAACGTGGTACCGGTCCCGGAAAATGCTTTTCGTTGCATCTGGGCGTCACCACTATTTTTGGTCGCTCAAATGCCTCTCATTGGCGCTCATTGCATCTGGGCCGTCTTACCGGAATTTGACGGCGATTTTGTCCGTTGCACCTGGGCCGTCTCCCGGAAAATGACGCGCATGTTTTTTTTTCGTTGCATCTGGGCCGCTTCGGGAATGACGCGATGGTTGTTCGTTGGCATCTGGGCCCTATTTGACTTGGAAATGATGCAGAGGTGTCACTGCATTGCGGACGGCATTGCCCGCAGAAGGAGCAATGCTTTTCATCAGGCGGGTTTGACACTGTACAAATGCCCATAGACAATTTCGATTTTGATGGTGATAGCGCCACCATTTTCGATAAGCTATTGGTTAATTATTGAGAAAACGTATTCATGACGTTAAACGGAGCAGGACGTAGCATCATAGGCGCCACGCACGACTATACTGTGCCGTAATAGCGCCACTCACGACTGGCGAACTATAAGCGACAAATTTCATGCAGATCATCAGTGTGCAGTACGATCCATTTATTTATTTATTCATTTATTTATTTTATTTACGTTTTTATTGCATTTTTCACGCGTTGTTCCTCGGTGCATCTGAGACGTCTTTCCGGTAAATGGCGCGATTGTTTCTGCGTTGCATCTGGGCCGTCTTCGGGAAATGACGCCGATGTTTTTCGTTGCATTTGGCCGTCTTCGCGGAAAATGGCGCGATTGTTTTTCGTTGGATTCTGGGCCGTTATTGACTTTACGCTACTTAGTCCTGTGCCGGGCAAAAAAAAAAAAACGGCCGGGATGCAATGAAACGCAAACTTTGGCTCTCGTGGCATCTGGGCCATTATAAAATAAAAAATAGATTGACTTTCGTTGCATTTGGGCCGTCGGCCAGCAAACGACCCGGTCCTGGTTAGGGGTAGTGAATAGGGCGTTGCACTATACGTTATCACGTCTAGCATCAAAACCACAAGTTTGTTCCCCAGGTACCTGGTGGCCTGTGTAAACAAGTGTCAGGCTCTCATACCAAGTAGCTTAAACACGATACACAAAATCGCATCTAGCACTTTACTATGATGGCTGATTCCCACAATCCCATTGAAAAAACACTGATTGTTAAAACTCAAAATGTTTTCATCAAGTTAGGAATTTGCAAAAGTGCGTGTGTTGGTGGTCTGTCCATGTGAAAGAAGTGTGTTTTGAAACAAAAATCAGAAGGGCTACCCAATCCTCATTAAACCCCGTTTAACCCTTCAAGAAAAAGTGTTTGAGGAGTGACAAACTGTGCCAAAATGCCCATTAGAGGAGGCAAAAAGTCATTCAGAAGAGATACTTACCTGGTAATCCCATGTTCCAATGTTCCTACCATATTTTCCATTTTATTATAAACATTTCCAAATAAAACCAAACCAGAGTGGTAGGTAGACGTCAGTTGATATCCCCATCAAAATCTCCCACTATTTGGATGAATGTGACTATGTTTGATCAGTGAAATTGGCAATCAGGGTCATAATAGTACATAGTAGGCCTATAATAGCTTACTTCTGGTGAGAGGTCTCTACTTTACTTTCCATGGGACAATATTTTCAGCGGGGACATGGGTTCACTTGTGGAGTAAAGGACATTTATCTGGAGAGGACACAAATAGGTCTACAAGAAAAGAGGACTGAAAACGGTGGGGAATAAAATAAGTCTAAGTGACCTTGTCCTTTTAGGGGGTGGGGAGAGCTGGCGGAGCAAGCAACTTTTGCCAGAATTTTTTGGGCCCCCCACATGCTAAATTCTAAGATTACATTTAGAGCAAGTTTTAGAAACATGTGAACTCAAATACGTCTAATCAAAACTCACTTATGTTTCTCTTTCTCCTCCTTTTTTCTCAAGTGGTATGTCCACAAGCAAGTGGAAGAGCAGACTGGCCAGTTTCTGGTGAATTGGCCATTGTGGTTGGCCCCACAAAAATAATATGTCTAACTTTCCTTTTCCTGGAAATTTATTGAAGAAAGTTATTGCCCATTATCTGCTGGTTAACGACACTACTTAGCCTCTTCCAGCACTAGCTTGCTCCCAAATCCCCACAAACAAATCACCCTTTAGAGTACATTTCAAAATTGTAACCGTCATTATCGACTGGGATAATACTGATCATAAAATTTCCATTTCCGTTAGAAAATATGTGAAGTGTATGTGCTTTTTTCCTGGCATTTTGGAAGTTTTTGCCATTATTGCTGGGTAATGGACACTTATTTAGTCTAGCAGAGATTTGGATTCCAATGCACCCCCCCCCAAAAAAACAACTAAAAATTCTGACTTTTGATTTTTAGAAAACAATTGCACATCTCGCTTCAAAATTCTGAACTGCCATAAATCAAAATGATCTATCCCAAGGAGTCATCTTGGATTAAAAGGGATCCATGCGTACGAAGTGGTTCTATTTAGTTTTGAAAAGTTTCTCAAATGATTCGTCTCATATCATAAGGAATCAGAAAAATATATAGCAGTGCGTTTAGTTACGAGTTGGGTGAACATGTGATTTTAAAGGTATTGAACTTTGATTGGTCATTGTACAGAGGCATTTCCCATACTACAAACCCAGAAAAAATAATGTTTAAACCAGAACAATAATGTTAAATGGGGTTAAACTTGGGGACTACCCCTTCAATGGCATGCAGACCTACAAACAGAAACAATAAAATAAAGTGCAGGAAAGTATGTAACTGGGGGACATGTTTTAGGATCACATCACAATGGTTTTGGCACCCCTACAGCAAAATACAAACAAACAAATATCTGTGCTGTTAAAAAAAAAGAATGGCTAAACACACATTCACTCTCTTCACCGACACAAGACTTGCACACAAGGCACCCAGTGTCCCCATTTTTACCCCCATAAGTGAAAAAATGTCTTCAGTTTACAGTTTGAAACAAACTTGTTTAAGTGATTTCCCCCACTGGCTATTTGACAACTTACACACCCCAGTTTTAATGATGCCGAAACATTTTATATTATGCCTGAGAAAAAGTCATGGACAGTGCCCATTGCGTGTGCATCTAGATTGCTCTATTGAGGACGAACAATATTAAACCATGTGGTGCGGTTATTGCCCACATGCTATGTTTTTGCTCAATGCATGCTTGCTGGATTGATGTTTGAGATCCTATTCAAAACCAAAGTGGAATCATGAAAATTTTGATAATCCTTTGAGGGATGACAGGTAGGGAAAGGAATCAAAAGAGGGGAAAGGAAGGAGAAAAATAGGAGGGAGGAGAAAAAATTAGGTGAAGAAGAAAGGGTTTCAGATGTCCCCTCGAACAAATAAAACAAGTAGAACCAATTTGAAAATAATCTCCCCACTGGTACAACTTTTACCGTGGCCTACGCGTAAAAGACGTAATCTTTGCCAAATAAATGTTATTGATTGGGTCAATTTAAAGGTGGTTGTCTGATTTTCATCTCTTATGTTCTCTATTTGATTTGAGTGCCTGGCACTTGCATTACACTCACCACCAAGTCTCATGGGAAACAAACTGCAGTTTGACAGTGAAGTTTAATTATTTTTTAAAGGAAAAATTATGGATTTTTGGCAAAACTCAGCGATTGTAGGCAAAATATTAAATCTCAGAACTTGGGAGATTCCCCCCCCCCCATGTGGTTTCAATTTTGCTCCCCAAATTTCACTTTGCCTCTCCCCCCCATACCTTAAGGTTAGCCTGTTGTATAAGAAAAACAGAAATTCAAAGAACAAGCAATTCAAAACAACCGCATGTTTACAAAGTTGACAGGATGGTTGAGAGTATTTTGCACTAAAGTTTCCAGTTTAGGGGGTGGGGCATATTCTTCTTTGCTGTTGTTTCGTAGTACCCATCAGCGGAGGAGGGCAAACCAAGTGTGTAAAAAATTCATAATAAATTACAAAATCAGATAACTGTCTGTTGCCCAAATAAAACTGGCAATTTTCTGGAAAAAATGAATAAAAGTCACTACAATTATTTATTCCCCCCAATATCAGTGACCAATATATACATAGACTGCAGCAAACAATGGAGCTAAAGAATATTCAATTAACGGCCCGGGTGTACGGGTGTAGGAAAATTAACTACTTCAGATTCCTTTTCATCTGGGTGCAGGACATTGTTATATTGGTCGCGGTTGAAAAGACTACAGGTTTGTTTTACACCTCTTCTGATTTAGACGAAGTCTTTTTTAATGACGTTAAGCGCCAAAATACTTATCTCATCGCAAATTAAATAAATTTGAGCTTCTATAGTGCGTGTTCAATTAACTGTGTCCATGTTTTTCATTTATTCGAAAAGGAAGAAAGAAGACAAACAAACATCATGCCAGAATGGTGCTGGGCAAGCTTTGACAACCCCTAATACACAACTTTGTTGCGAATTAAAATCTGGGCTGTTGTAACTTATACTTAACTTGCATTTGTATTCAAGTACTGATTTCAGAAGAAAAACTTAGGGTCCAACACCCTATATATGATGTAAACTGGTTAGTTAGTGTGAAAGAGGACAGGTATATGTTACTCAACCCGGAATCGTGGAGGTGATAAGATTGGCTATAACAATGGCTCCGCATACAGGGCCCATTGTAAATCTTTAGTTAAGGTTTGCTAAGTCTATACATTATCCATTGGTCACTTGATATTATGAATGTGATGAAATTGATGGACTTGATTCATTTTTAAGGACAAAATGTGGCAAGTTATTGGGGCAACAGAAGGTTTTATTGTTATGTTAATAATTTATCAATAATTTTTACACGGGTTTGTTTATCCTTTGAAGGGACTACGGAAATTTGTTATGCAGCTTGTTATTGGTCTACGCCCCATAGTTATTGTCTGTAACTCTTGAGACACCGAGAATGTGTTTCAGTGCAAAAAACTTTTTATATATGGACATCCCCAATCCTAGCTATCAGGTAAAATAATAGACCTCTTTAGGGGTTAAATTTAGTGAATTAAAATAGATCCAAAAAAATGCCAAAATTGCTGTCATATTTAGTAAAATTTCAATTAAAAAAAATTGATGAATATGTTAGAATTGTGCATATGTTGAACTTAGAATCAATATGGATATCATTTGCAAAATTAATTTCCACTTTAACAAGGCGTTTCTCGAACCATAAAGGTGCCCCCGGCCCGTTCGCGATAGTAAATGGAGGGGGGAATATATTTAAGATCACAGGGAGAATTGTGATGAAAGAAGTGGTTCTCAAACCACTGAGGCTGCTGCCATAGCAGTTGCAATTTGACTGGTATCAATTTGACTACCATTGACCATACAACTATTTGTAGTTATTTGCCCTTGCCCTCCTTGACCTTGAAATGACCTTCACAATTTTCGGTTTAGAATGTTGACCACATCCACAAAGTTCATGACCATACACATTGTTGAGTTAGTTGACCTGAATACCCCCACACGACCTTGAAATGACCTTCAACTTTTCAGCAATGAATGCGTACTACACCTATCAGTTTCAGACCATACTACCATGTGTATGGATTGACATTGGCGGACCCCACATGACATTGAAATGACCATAAAAATTTTTGGCACTGAAGTTGACCACACCCACCAAGAATCATCATCCTACCCACTACTTAGTGGTTTGACCTTGAATGGACCCGATTGAACTTGAAATTCCTTCACATTTTTCGGCACTGAATGTTGACCACACCCACCAAGATTTCATCAATCCTACCACAATTGACAAGGGCTATAGCAAGGTACATTCCATTTGACCTTGATGACCCCACATGACCTTGAAATGACCTTCAAAGTTTTCAGCACGAAATGTTGACCACAAACACCAGTTTCATCATTCCTACCACAATTGATAAGGGTTATAGCAATATATCCCATTTGACCTGAATGAACCCTACATGACCTTTAAATGACTCCAATTTTCGGCACTGAATGTTGGTCACACCCACCAAGTTTAATCATCCCACAATTGACAAGGGCTTTAGCAATTATCACATTTTTTGACCGCATTTGACCTTGACCCATGCCACATGCCCCACCTCCGAAATCATCCAACGGTCTACTTGGGGGACATCTATGCGGCGAAGATGGGCACCCATACTTAGATTAGATCAAAAGATATAGCGTTTACAAGGCCTATATCTCTAGTTTTGCAAATGTGACCAAATTTGAACTATTTTTGACCATATTTGGACCTTTGCCCATGCCACATGACCCCACATCCGAACTCCTCCACCTTCTACTTGGGTGACATCTATGGGCGAAGATGGACACCCATACTTGATTAGATCAACAAAAGAGATATATGTTTACAAGGCTTTAACAAGATAGCTATTTGACCAAATTGACCCTATTTTGACATATTGACCTTTGACCTATGTCACGACCCACTTACATCCAGCAACCGCCTACTTGAGATGAAATCTCATGTTGCGAAGATGGACACCAACACTTGCTTAGATCCAGATATATTGCTTGGGACGCACACACGCACACACACACACACCACACACACACACGAACACACACACGGACGCAGGGCATTTAGTCCCCCTTTGCCAACATTAAAGTTGGCGGGGGACCAAAATGGGGGTGGTGTGATTGTTTTTCAAATATTATCTTAGATCTGGGTCTCCTGTTTAAATGGAGTTTTAATTTCTCCGACAAAATGATTAATTTTGGATCCACCTTCAATGTCATGGACAATAACGACCCATCCAAACCAAACTGCAAGCCCTTTCATACACCCAAGTTGTTAACCCCACATATATTATATAGAACCTACTGGTTGCAGTATTCCCTGCATACCTCTTAAATGAAAGAGTGAAAAATCCACTCTGAATTTATAGTTATTTTAAATTAACTCTAATAGAGTGGCTTTTTAGCTCTACAAAAAGAGCGAGAAAATGCAACCTCGCACCTTAACTCGCGGTAACAGAGCTCACTATATTAGCCGAGTGGCTCAAAATGGCACTCTTCTTCGGAGTGAGCCACTCTGAACTCTTATCGACCGGGATTTAGCTCTAAAAAGAGTGAGAAGAAAAGATTCAATCTTTTCTTCGAGTGAACTTCCCTAATAGCCAATCAGATACGCCGCAAATCGCGTGATATTTTCGAACAACATGGAGGACGAGTTAAGTGAGAGACCGTGAGCAACGGTTGAACGAAGTTGAAATTAGCTAGTGAAGAAATCATAGATATCTTCACGGTGTGAGTATATTGTATGTGTCGTTACAGTTTCATAGCATTACAGACAAAGTGTGGAGAAGCATTAAATGTTATTTATGTTTATCACTCGTAACATACGGTAGTCTGCGCCAGGCTCCCGGCCAGGTAGCTTACACATGCTACGAAACGCACAACATGCATGTCAGGGAATGCATACCGTGATCATACACGTCATGCATGTCACAATCATGCAGTCTCACTGAATCATGCAATGCTCGCCAACATATTCATTCATGTCACGCTGCTATG